>JAJEJO010001342.1:113417-127377 GCA_020662805.1 Glaucomys volans | reverse complement strand
ACTTGGTAGATTCTGGAGATTAGTGCTCTGTCCGAAGTGTGTGTGGCAAAGATTTTCTCCCACTCTGAAGGCTCTCTCTTCACATTGCTGATTGTTTCCTTTGCTGAGAAGAAGCTTTTTAATTTGACTCTATAGTGTTAGTGTCACCATTGAAGCAGAGGAGCAATCTGTGATTGAATGAAATGGAGAAACTTCAAATTCAAGGTTGCCTGAATCAAAGGCACCTTCTTTCCCCTACTCTCTGCCATCTACAAATGAAGTGATTCCTTACCTTTTGGAGTTTGCCATCTTAGCCAAAGAAACTGAAGTGCGAAGTGCCCCTCTGAACACCACATAGTGGGTGTGTCCAATTGAGAAGGCATAATGTATCAAAAGCATACGATAGGTGCTTGAAAACCAAATAGGAAATGTCCTTGCAAATGCAGCTGCTTAACGGGAGTGGACATCGACCCTCCCTAAGTCACATTTTTGTAAATGGTCTTTGGACATCTCTTTATATTTCTTCTCTTTTTCCTTTCTATTTTGGAGGAAAACACAACTAACTCCTAGTGGAAGTTCAAAAATATCCACTTACTTCTAACCCTGCCTCTTGGTAGTCAGAGCAGAAGGAAAGCTAAATTCAGCATATTTAATATTTCTGCTTAGGACTTTGAATCTGAAGGGAACAGATCAAAGGAGCGGGGGCCATTTAAAAGCCATTTGAGAAAAGATGGAAGAAACCTCATGGTCGAGTGCCACCAGGGTCTGCGATGCCTCTAATACCAGCAGCCAGTGCTTTCCTGATACCTGAGCTTGGTAGCTCTCTGATTATCAAGGGCCTGTGCCCGGCCCTCTGCCCATTTCCCAAGCCTTGCTCTCTGGCCTTCAGAGGTTTTGATTGGTGCCGTGTCTGCCCAATCAATGTCACTGACCCTTAAGTTAATCAGAGTCAACTGTTTCCAACCCAAAACCCTGACTACCAAAGTCGATTTTATAATGCAAAGATGTCCCCTTCATTTTCCTAATCTATAAACAGTTCATTTTCTCCTTTGTGGTGAAAACATGGTTCAAGAAACTGTGCAGGGGGAGGGGGTATGAGAGATGGTGGAATGAGACAGACATCATTACCCAATGGACATGTATGATTACAGGAATGGTAGGAATGTACATCATGCACAACCATAGAAGTGAAAAGTTGAACCCCATTTGTGTACAATGAATCAAAATGAAGTCTGTAAAAAATAAAAAATAAATAAATTAAGAAAAAGAAACTGTGCAATAAATACCAACTGCACTGTGTCTTCAAAAACAATATGTTACTGTAACAAAGGTGAGAAAGTCTCGTTATTTGTTTGCTTTTTACAATTTGTATGGGCCGAAGGCCCTCCCTGCTGCTGGAGAAGATGCGCAAAAGCACAAGGAATGTTATGCACAGAATCTCTGTTTATGAGGCTGTTGACAAAGGACTCAGAATCCAATTTCCAGCCAGGGCTGATTCAGAGGCCATAATCTCACATTTGTTATCGTCTTTCTTTGAAAGCTTAAATCCAAGCTCATCTCTCCAGAGTTCCGTGGAACAGAACAATATATTATATTCAAATACTGTAGGGTCTTGGGTGGCGTGCTTTTAGGGATAATTATTGGCCCAGTTTTCATGACCCTGACAACACTATGTCCTGGTGAAGAATAGAAAAAGTAAGCACTTAAATTCTTTTGACCTTTTCAACAAGCCTAATGAACCTTCATCTGAAGACATCAGCTGTAAGTGCTACTTCATTCTGATAAGGAGAAGTCATCCCATAACTTTCTTTGGACATTCAGATCTGGGGAAAATATCTCATTCTTGATAAATCTGTCTCTTCTATTTAAAAAACATAAGCAAGATTAATGTAGGCCGGGTGTGGTAATGCACACCTATAATCCCAGCAGCTCAGGAGGCTGAGGTAGGAGGTTCATGGGTTCAAAGACAGCCTCAGCAAAAATGAGGCACTAAGCAACTCAGTGAGACCCTGTCTCTAAATAAAATACAAAATAGGGCTGGGGATGTGGCTCGGTAGTCAAGTGCCTCTGAGTTCAATTCCTGATACACCCCCAAAAATAAAAAAAAAAATTTTTAAAAAACATGAATGTAATACTGCTTCCTCTACTGCTTCCCTCTTTATTCTAATTCCCAGGAAGATGGGACAAAGTGAAATTTATCCTATGGTCTCTTCGAGTATCTATAATAAGAAAAAATGAGAATCAATCAAATGACTAGAGTGATGGCAAAAACTTATTAATGTCTGCTTCACTAAATAGAGTTCAGTTACTAAAGTCATATTTGTGTGTGGAAAACCTGTTTCCATTAGATTATGGTACCACTATGCCCATAAGCAGTTTAAATCTATTCAGAATGTGTTTTTAGGAGCTTAATAATGATATCCACATGCAGGTGTTTTACAGTGATATATTTCTGTGCTTTCTACCTATGACATCAAAACTCTCTCTATAGTCAGAAGTTATATCTCATGTCTTCAGTTTCTATCCTCTGTGTTCCAGGGTCAAGGGTTAAATAAATACTTATTGACTGCATGGAAAAACATTGATACAATGTACATGCCCCAAAAGAGGGAAAAAATATAAGTTATGGTACCACCATACACCAGAAACTGTGGCATATATATATATATATATAATTAATTATATATATAATTATCTCTAAAAACTGTGGCGTATATATATATATATATACATATATATATATGACTTATCTATGTGCATAGAAATGCATAAGCTACTCTAAAATTATTTTTTAGCCCAGTTATGGAGTAGTGTGCATATTATATGCTATTATTGTTATTCATATGGATTACATTTATATAATAGAGATTTCTTCACTAATGTTGGGAAGTGCGAAATATAAATTATATGTCCTCAGCTAACCCAAATTTCAGAACTCAGGATCTACCTTCTAAATCTATTATGGTCCCAGCCAAGCCTCCAAACCTCTCTTATGATTTCATAAGAATTCCTATGTATTTGCTCTTGTCTGTGTGGTGGGAGGAATCTATTCATCACATTTATAGCAGTATACATCCCTGGGATCAAGGCCACAGTTATGGACACAATAGATTTTAACTTTTTTTTCTTTTTTGCTTTATTGTGGTGCTGAGGCTTGAACCCATGGCCTTGCACATGCTAGGTAAGCATTCTTCCTCTGAACTATATCCCCAGCCCCCATGATGGGTTTTAATGCTTCAAACTTTGTGAACATTCAGGAAGAAGAGATAGGCCCTAAATTTAAGATCAGATTTTGTGTGTTGAAGTCCAACAGAAAAATCTAAGTAAAGTCTGGAAAGAAGCTTGCTATTGGGATGGGGATATAGCTCAGTTGGTAGAGTGTTTGCCTTGCAAGCACAAGGCCCTGGATTCTATCCTTCCCCAGCAACACCAAAAAAAAAAAAAAAAAAAAGGAAGCTTGCTATTATAGTATCTCACCCTTCTCTGTGGAGGATACGTTCTAACACCTGCCATAGGATGCTTGAAGCTAAGGATAATACCAAACCCCATACATATGGCTTTTTTACTATATATGTGTATATAACATCATTGTAACTAAAACTGGGGAAAATGAAACTGGAAATAGGGGATGCTATTTTATTTAGTGTAGAGTGACTTGGGACAGTGTCTCAGGTTCTAGGACAAAGACATAACCACTTTCATTAACTTAGTTTTTCAGGGACAGAAAATAACTCACTGTGTTACCATTGATATGATAGTGCCATGTCTTTGTATGTTCCTCCTTTGTATGTAGAATTCTTTCTGTTATAGATCAGTCCTTTCACCGTGCACATATCCATATACATATATACACACACAACCGCTCCGAGGGGGCAAATTGTCAGCAAACAGTAAGCTTATCCTCTTTCCTAAGTGTGGACTCAAAATAACGTAGCCCACCATCTCCATCTCTCTCTCTCTCTCTCTCTCTCTCTCTCTCTCTCTCTCTCTCTTTCTCATTGCTGACACCAGCTCACTGAACCCATCTTTCTCTCCCAGAACCAGGTAAGAAACTTGCAAGGTCTGGTTCAAAAGGAAAAGACAGCCACTTATTCAAAAATTACTAAGAGTTTCAGGATCACACCAGCAGCAATATAAAGACCCAAGTCCTGTGTGATTGCACAGGTCATGGCTCTTGAAGGCACCCTGTCTTCTACACTCCAGGTGACCATTTCAAGTGGTTTTTGTCCTACACCAGCTATCTTGTTTGGGATTGAACTGTTCCTCCTTGATCTTTGTCCCTTACTTGGGAAAGGGATGGAGGTTTTCTGGTCATTATTTTTGCCCTCTCCTCAAATGAACAACAAAAACTCAAAATATCTGCACTTCTTGTGAAAATTATTGTCTCCTCTCATATTTCAATATGCCAAAGGGTCAGGGTTGGACTTTGATAAGTCCTACAATGTTTCCAGCTAAACATTTCCTCTAAGGCAGGGTTCTGCATGGCATCAATTTGCGTAAGTAAATAAAACCCTCAAGACAAGCTCCAGGGTGAATTTCTAAGTCTTCCTGTTCCGAGAGGGGCTGGTGATTTTTTGGTGAAAGGTAAAAAAAAAAATAGAGTCTATAAATTTATCTTTTTATTTGTTATGGAACAACCTGCTGCAACTGAGATTTCATTTTATCTCTATAAGTATTTATTTGCATGGGAAAGTTCTGGAAGGAAACTGATTACAATTATCTTTAGATGGTGAGATGTGAGAATCATTTCTTAAAATAATTTTTTATTGCTATTATAATTGCTATTTTCTACATTGTTCATGCTTCTCATTTGTTATTAAAGAAAGTAATCTCTTACATTATAAAGAGAGAAAGACAATATGTTTATGCTTATTTAACAGTGGTCCACTTCACCTTTTGAATATGGCTCTGAGGCTTATTTTTTAAAGGGATAAGTTTTCCTTTTCTTCTCCCTCTCCCCCTCCCTAACCTGGGGGCAGGGAACAAGATTACCCTGAGCTGTCAGTGCTCCACAGGAAGGAGATACCTACCAGAGGATCTTGGAAGTGAATATCTCCCAAATTAACAAGTGAATGTTAACACACCCAGCAAGCCTGGGACTCCCTGTCAGGGCACACCTGGAATGTAGCCTTTGAAGATCTCCTTTACAGATGGTGCGACTCCACTTTGTGTACAACCAGAGAAACAATAGCTGTACTCCATTTGTGTTCAACGAATCAATAAGTAAATTAAAAAAATAAAAATAAATAAATAAAATCCCCCTGTTCCTCCTGATGGGCAGAATCACAGCCTTTGGGACAGGAGCCCTCTGCATTACTCCTTTGGTAGCAAAGCAATAAAACTTCTTTTTCTTTTTTCTCAAAACTGTGTCCTCCTTATTGAATTGGTATAGGCGTGGTGGCGGGGGCAAGCTCTGAGCTCTTGGCAATACTTAGAAAAAGGAATTTTAGAAATGGTGATGAGAAATTTCTATGTAAAATAAGACTCTGGGCAAATCCTAATTTTATGATAATAGCTATTTGCCCAAAATTGGGAAAAAGATCAGCAGGTTGTAAGAAAAATGGTTGCTCCATTCATACCTGTACATGTATCCTAATATGTGCAAAACTGGCCCAATGCCTCAGTCTCCTGGAACTGTTATTTTGTAGTTTATGAGTGTCTAAATTGTGTTTTTTAATTCCAGGATCATGTGAAGTTGTCTTCTAAGACTTTATCCTTCAGTCAGGTGTGGTGGTTCATGCCTGTAATCCCAGGGACTGGAGAGGCTGAGGCAAGAGGATAGCTAGTTGCAGGCTAATCTCAGCAATTTAGCAAGGCCCTAAGCAGTTTAAGGAGATCCTGTCTCAAAATTAAAAATTGAAAGGTCTGGGGCACTAACTCAGTGTTAAAGTGCCCCTGGGTTCAATCCCCAGTAACCACAAAACAGAAAAGACTTTATCTTTCAAAGACTTCTCTTCTTCAGGCAGACCATTATTCTGATTATAAAAGAAGTTAAGGCTCTTACATATAACAAATTTAGACAAAGATGATAAATGGTTGTTAATATCATGAAAATAAAGACAGGTAGATAGCATGAGCCTTCTGATGCTGATACCCAGCACTGCTAACAACATAGTCTTGTCTGCCTACCTACCCACCTGCTTACCATTTCCATAATCATTTCTATGGCTACTGACACCAATTAGTTAAACATCAGCATAGAAAAGCTCTTAGCAGAAGTTTCAAGAATGAAATCAAATGTGTGTATACAGTGGCAGAGGTGGAGGAAACTTTGATAAAGTTATTCTTAAGAGAGAGAAGACACTGCAGGCTCAAAATGGAATGCATGGACTTTGGTTCTTAAGTCAATCAGCAAGGGAGAAACACAATCACAACTTTATGAGATAAATAGGAAAACATGGACACTGACGAGATGTTTGATGATATTAAAACAATACTTTTAATTACTTTAGGTGTGGTAGTGGTATTGTATTATGGTTTTAAAAGGAGTCATTGTCCTTTTAGGGATTGAAGAGGAAAAGCATATGATGTCTGGGTTTGGCTTCACAATGATTCAGTGGTGAGAGGCATTGGTAGTATAAACAAACATGATTGACAAGAAGTTGACAGGCTATTGAAAGTGAACTATTCTCTTTTGAATGTGAGATGTTTTCATAATAAACATGTATACACACATATGTATGTATGTAAATATATGACTGTGTGTCTTTTAATGTACTTCCATGTCTATACAATCTATCTTGTCTTTCATCATCTTTGTGACAATAAATAATGACTTATGGAGCATTTCCTCCTTGTTGGGTTGTGTAGGAAGCATTTTCCTGGCACTATTTTATTTAATCCAACTAATGTGCCTACATGGCTAATGTTAGTTTATGTCTACCTGTTTTATAAATAGTTTTACACAGATAAAGTAACTTCCACCAGGGAATTTATTAGTAAAACACTTGATTTTTTCCAAGGTCTTCCAAAGACTAAAATGAAAAGCTCCTTTTTCTGCCCTGGAATTTTTCTCAGCTCTGCTGCTTTTTTTCTTTTTTTCTTTTTTTTCTCTTTTTGGGGACCTCTGTCTTAGGCAACACTGCAAAGTTATTACAGTATATACCTCAGATGTTATTCCATGACTGTTACCAAAAGCTCAGTCCTTGTCCCTGATGCCAGTTCAATAACAAGGACACAGTTTTGAGATAAAGGACAAAGGAGGTTTTTTGCTTTGCTAGCAAAGGAGAAGCACAGGGTATATTTCTATCCCAGAGGCTGTGATTCTCCGCATCAGGGAGGACAGAGGGTTTTTAAAGAGGTGATTCATTCCAGGTGTTCCCTATGTGTGTGTGTGTGTGGGGTGGGGGGTGTTGCATTGTGAATTTGGGACATAGACCTTTCTTAAATCTTCTGGTGCCATCGTGTCTGTCTGAAAGACTTGGTTCCTGTGATAAGGGTGTGCTCAAAGATAGATAACTAGCCTGAGATGGAAAAAGGAAATCCTGTTCCCTATTCCCAGGTTAGGGACAGGGAGAGGGAGAAGAAGGAAAGAAAACTTGTCCATTTTAAAATAAGCTTCACTGGCAGCGCAGAAAGAGCCATATTCAATGTAGTAGGGTAAGAGAGGCCCTACCCTGTCATGTTGTTATGTTCAGAATAAAATGAAATAAAAAAATGGGGAAATTAATTTCTACGTATTAAACTTCAGAGGAGGTGGGGTTATTTCTCTTCTTCTTTACTTTTTTTTTCTTTCTTCTCATTCCCCTCTTTTTCCTTACATTGCTTATGTGTTCATGTGTGTGCTTCTTTCTGTTTTTGTCAAAATGTCATGGTCTGATGGATTGAGAAACAGCTTTCCCTAAATTATTCTAAAGTCAATAAATTGAAACTGCAGTCCAGACGGTGAGATAAAGGCTTGCTGATGGACTGAATTTCTAGTGACCCCGTCTTGCCCTGGCACCCGAGGGTGCAAGCATACTCAAGAGCAGCAATCAGCATCCCATTTCCTCACCCCTCTGTGGACCAGAGATAGTAATTGCCTCATGGTCCCTCCCCCTCTGCCTAGGCTCCCTCTCCAAAGTCTCTTTTCATTATACCTGTTGTTTATGGCCAAATCAATGTGTCACATTTAAGAAGAGAAAATAAAAGAACTCCCCCTCCAACTCGGGATTTTGAAATTTTGTTGAACTGTTAAACAATGAGCAAGAGAAGTTATTATTGTTAAAAATGGGGGAAAAAATCACTGGCATGAAATTTTAAGACAGCATTTCCATTTGAAGCCATGAATAATGTAGTTATGGTAATATAGCTGCTATTCATAATTATGAACACTTCATTCCTCCACATGTTCTCATGTCACACAGAGCAGGCTGGTGAGGTCTGGTCTGCCTCTGATTGTTTTTACTGTGTTTTGCATTATAAATTACACTCTACTCAATCCCAACTACCCCAACTGTATGGCAGCCATTGGCAACATTAAAGTCAACAGCAGCGTGTCTCCTAACTACCCTGTAGGACTGAGTGTGTCTCTGAAATTGGAGCTTGGAAGTTTAGTTCCAATCAAGAGTTAGATTGTGCCCACAATGAATCACTCCTTTAACTATTTTAGCAACAGAAAGAGGTTTACTGTGAAGCTATGCACCAAGGTTTTTCTCTTGCATGAGCCCTTCCAAGACCTTGAGAGAAATGTGAGTTACTAAGAGTCACAACGTCTGTTGATTTTTACAAGGGAACTGCAAAGATCATTGATCCGAACCTTCACTGCATTTGGCTAAAAATCCCAGTTCTACTTCTTAGTAGGCCTTGGTATAATATTATTTCTTCTTTATATTTTTGGTAGGAATGAGATGTTGCAACTCTTTAATACCTTGGTACATGCCTAGAACCACATATTCAATAAGTAAGAGTGTTTACATAAGACACAGCAAAATTTATGATTAAAAATAAAGGCCGTCGTACAGCCATTCAATGGGTTCAATTTGAGCATTTCCTCAAATCTACAACTGAGAGAACTTCACATTTCAGTGTTTCCTCAATTGCTGTTTAAAGTCAGCATCTACATTTGACATCCTAGTATTCCTTCTGCCCTTGAAATGATTAAATTGAGTCCATGTCTAAAAAAGAAACTATATTTAAATTTCAAGTCTCTCATGAGAATGAAGTCCCTATTCGAAAGAACAAAATAATGCATTTCTTTAGTTTTGGGTAATTAAATGACCTGCGTGAAGTTCACAGAGTTGGTCACTGAACTGGACAATGGGTTGGACAGATCTGATGTGCCTTCCAAGAGTATTTTTATTTCTAGGATATATGCAAATTTGAAAAACAAATAAGAAAAAGGGACAGACATGGAGATTTTGAGAAAAGAAATTTAATAAAGGCAGAAAAAAAGGATCATCGAAGATAAGGAAAAAGAAAGGGTAATAATAAAATGCATTGTGAATGTGAGCATTGAAGCAGTGATAATACAAGGTAACACTAGAAATCAAAAAGTTAATATATTCAAAAATATATGTACAGGTACATTTTTCTTTCTAACTACTCAGAATTATTTTATGTAACCCCTTTGTTTTGTCTTGTTATTGTGCTAGGGTACTCAAATAAATACAAACTTTATTAAAAACTTAGTCCAATTACTATCTGGTCATTTAAGTGGAAAAGACAATAGAAAATTTTTGAATTTGACTTTATCTAATTATCTGCCTAGGAGTAGAAAATATTGAGCTAAGATCTTCTCATTTCCAGTTCTTTCTCCTTCTCTCCTTTCTGCCCTTCCCTCTTTGTTCCTTCCTCCTGCTCTAAGTAAAGTAATTCTTTTGTCCTCAAGTACATAAATCTTTAAAGCAGAAGTACTGGATCTCTCTAAGGTTAAGGATGAATGATGAAGTAGTATTCTATCCAACTACTTTCAGTAACATTACTATAACTCATGGTTATTGATTGCCTATTGAGTAAAGGACACTATGTTTGGCTTTCTAAGTGAATTAATATTTAAAGAGTCTGAGATGCAATGTAGTAAGCCAAGGCTAGAGAATATGTAAACAGTACCATCCCTGACACAAAATTATTCATTTGCTAAATTTTCAGTGGAATGAGAGTCTTGAATCTCCACTTGCTGCAAGCTAACCAGCTGTGGCACTCTGAGCTAGTTCCTTAACCTCTTAGAGCTTCAGTTTGCTTAAATGTGAAATGGATGCTAATGATGCTTATCACTTTGCTTAACTCTGAGAATTAAATGAGGGAAAAAAAGTGCTTAGTGCTCAATAAATGTTAATTTACTAACCCCTGTTAACCACCCTAGCCCTTAGCCTGTTCTTTCCTTTCTCAGATTTCTCGATAGTCTTAAATTCCAACTTTCTCACTTTTCTAAACTCAGTATCAGATGCTCCCATGCACTCTAAATTGCAGGTGTGCGAGGATGGCTTTAAGTGCTATCCTGGGGGTTGAGATTGCATTTCAAACACAACTCTTGACTTGGTTTAATGAATAAATAATTAATAGTGCAATTTCTCCCAAGTCTTTAGTGCTGTGTTTTCTAAAACTTTCCCTATACTGACCACAAGAATATTATGTGTTTGCACAGGTGCTTGTTTCAAAAAGAGGGAGAGAGAGAGAGAGAGAGAGAGAGAGAGAGAGAGAGAGAGAAAGTGAAAAGGAAAAAAAAAAACTTGATACTGAACTAAAGCACTCCCCAAGAACAGAGATTTTTCACACAAATTATATTTGTACATCATTGAATTAGAGACTCACCTTAACCGCTATGCCTTTTGGGGATCAGGGATGAAAAAAATGAGAGTTAATGATATTTATCAGGGCTGCCGCTCTTAGCCCTTTCTCTGCTTGCATGGAGTCTATTTACAGGTATCACCACTAAGAAGCTCCTCACTGCGAAATGAAGAGGAGTTTCCAACCAATCACGGAAGAATGCATTATATTTCCCTATGGAAGCAATGCTAGAAATTAGTGTATGTGTGGTTGAAAAAGATTCTTTGCTCCAAGTCATTGGTACATGGGGATTCAATGGGCTGGTGACTAATAGCAGTTTCTTAGCCTAACTTCTCAGGTTTGAGACAGGTCTCCCTAAATCTGGGTATGTTTAAGGCTTCTCCTCTGCACTCTATGGCAGGCTCCCTTATTCAATGAATCTTCCACAGGAAAGAAAACAATCAGAGGTTGAGAGATCATTCTCAGCCACCTGCCTGGCTGAATTCCCTATTTCAGACAATGTGATGACTATGTGCATTGATAATTTGCCATTTGCCTGTCTTGCAGAGAAAGCTAGGGAAAAAAAGAATCTGAGTGAAATTCAGAAAAAGAATAGGTATTTGTGAATGGCTGGCCAGATTTTGAGCTAGGGAAGTCTTTGTTTTTCTTATTCAGTTTAATTTTCACAATTTCACTGCAAGGTATGTGTTTTTAATTCTACTTTAAAGTTAATAACTTAGATTAAAAGAATTTAAGCACCTTGTGAGCAGGCATGAAGTAGACCTCTAATTTTGCCCATGGCTAAGAAAGTCCATTTCTCAAGATCCATTCCATCAAATCAAGGTAAGAATTATATTTATTTGGGCACAAAAACAAACAGAACAATGGAACAGAAAAGAGAGTCCAGAAATAGACCCAAGCATTTCTGATCAACTAGTTTTTCACATACTCAAAGATAAGACACAAAATGGAAGGATAGTCTTTACAATAAATTGTGTTAGGAAAACTGGATATCCATAAGGAAAAGAAGAACATGAGCTGGGCTCATGGTGCAGGCCTTTAATCCCAGGGACTTGGAAAGCTGAAAAAGGAGGACTTCAAGTTTGAGGCCAGCCTCAGCAACTTAGTGAAACCCTGCCTCAAAACATACAAACAAACAAACAAATAACAACAACAAAAAACAATAAAGAACCGGGGGTGTAGGTCAATAAAAGAGAAACTTGGGTTTAATCTCCAGTACCAGAAAAAAAAAAAAAAAGGAATAGAGAACCCTTATCTTAGAGCATACAAAAAAAAAAAATCATCTCAAAATGGATAAAGACCTAAAAATAAAAGCTGAAACTGTAAAACTCCTAGAGAAAAGCTCCCTGATTTGTCTTTGGCTATGACTTTTTGATATCAAATGGAAAGCTCAGACAATGAAATTAAAAATTAAAGAAACTGTATTAAATTAAAAATTTCTCTGTTGAAAAAGAAGAAATCAAAAAATGAAAGGGCAGCTACTTCCATGAGACAGGAATTTAGGGACACAGAGATCCTGGAGTCTCCAAAGGGAAATGCCCATGGACCCTAGGTGTGCAAAACCAAACAATTCCCAAGGAGCACAGCTGGTATCCTTGCCCACAGCTTCTACATAGGATGATGCAAAAGCAGGAAAACCACAAGATAAGGAGACTTCTGAAGAAACTAAGAAACAGGATTAAACATGCAGAAACAATGCTCAAGTGCAATGAAAACTGGTGTGAAATTGCAGAACACTGCCCTCCCACCAGCCCCCTATACATATCATTCTGTGGACCATTCTGGAAAGTGTAACCAGGAAATTATTTTTAGCAATCTCCCTCTGATTATTTTGATGCTCTGAAAGTTTTAAGAACCATCGACCTGATCAAAGTCTAGCTTTGTAAGAACGATGAGTAGATTCAGAAAGAGGACACCTTGCTCTTGGCAGAGACTGCCTTCTGTGTGTCCTATAGCACAGTGTGATATCTACATTACTGTAACAGCCTCCTTTCCTTTTTTACTGACGTGTTTAAATTTAGAGGCGTCTGGATTCCCCATCTTCCTTTCAAACTTTGGTTCCTCCAAAGTTATGGTATTTGGATTTCTTTATAATCGTACAATTATAATTTTAAAGATATGGATGTTTTATCTGGAAAAAAGCTTATTTCAAACCAGAGGAGATCAGAGAACTTTGTAGAAATGGGATTTAGAGAAAATTGGGGAGATGGAATGAATACAAATGGTTCTTAGTAGTATGAACCATGACGATTTAATTCTTCCTTGAATTAATGCTGTTAATGAAAGGTGAATTGTTCTATAGTACTCTTACAGTTCATATAGTATTAAAATTAACATGAAAATCCCATTGAACACATGGCTATTTATTTCTTGAAGTACTATGAAGTAATATGTGGATTTAAGCAAAAAGAATAGGGAATTTATACAGAACTTTCATCACCATGTTTGTGGTGTATTTTAGTATATTATCAATAGGGGTATCAATGAAAGTTGGATTCTCTGGAGTTTGTTCTTTGAATCAGCACAAAACCTTGAGAGAGGTGCCCAGTTGAATTAAAAGACACAAGAGGTCTTGATGATGCAACTGAAGCCTCAGGTACTCCAGAGGTTGGATATAAAGTTGTCAAATCCTCCTACCATTGATATGCCTGGATTTCTGATATTCTTATTATTTCCAGTTTAAAAACGTAAGAATGGCTGTCCATTTGAGAGATAAACCTTCTTGATGCTCTAAAAATAGAATCACCTGTACATATGTACAAGTGCGTATATTTATTATTTTTGAAGACTCAAACCTTTTCTGAATCCAAGGTTTGCATATTTTCCTCGCAGATTCAGATACAAATTATACATATTGTTCAGAGTTAGTTTTAAAATCATCAGTTTGAACCCCACAGTAAAGCTAAACTCCCCCTTGCTGTCTATCGGTATATCTATATATCCCCATGATTTTTGTTTTTTCTTTCCAATCTTTCTTATAAAATCAGATTACTACAGTGATGCAGCCACATCAATGTTCATAGCTGCTCAATTCACAATAGCTAGATTGTGGAACCAACCTAGATGCCCTTCAATAGATGAATGGATAAAGAAACTGTGGTATATATACACAATGGAATATTATTCAGCCATAAAGAAGAATAAAATTATGGCATTTGTAGGTAAATGGATGATGTTGGAGACTGTTATGCTAAGTGAGATCAGTCAATCCCAAAAATCCAAAGGCCGAATGGTCTCTCTGATAAATGAATGATGATGCATAATGCCGGGGGGA
>JAJEJO010001342.1:71640-113317 GCA_020662805.1 Glaucomys volans | reverse complement strand
GACAGACATCATTGCCCTGTGTACATGTATGAATGCACGATGGTGTGTTTCTACTTTGTGTACAACCGGAGAAACAATAGCTGTACTCCATTTGTGCTCAATGAATCAATAAGCAAATAAAAAAATATATGAAAAAAATCTCATTACCATTATGTAAAAAAAAAAGAGGTTATTCAGAATTATTAACTGGAAATTGTTCTATAACTTAAGGTGCAAGAAATGAAAGACAATCAGCCTATAAAATTACGCCTTGAAATAAATCATTGGTCAAACAAACAAAAAAAAAAGAAGCAAATGATTCTGTGCTGTGGAAGGATATCAAACATCTAAACCCAAATGTGCTAGAAAGACTCAAATAAAGATGTTCCAGTTCTCTTGGGAAGGAAGAGACTTGGAAGCTGAGTTGCATGGCACATGCCTCTAATTCCAGTGACTCAGGAGGCCGAGGCAGGGGAATTGCCAGGTTCGAGGCCAGCCTTACCAACTTAGTGGGACCCTGTCTCAAAATAAAAAAAAATTTAAAAAAAATAAAATAAAATGAAAAGGATAGAGATATAGTTCTGTGGTAAAGAACCCCTGGAGTCAATATCCTGACTATGTTACCATTTTTTGGAGTGACTAAGAGAAGAAAAGTAGAAGCTGTTCTTGGCCTTGTGTGGGCCCTTTGCTAAAGCAAGTTGAACTAGGAAAGAGAAGACTGTCCAACTATTCAGAAAGCATGATGTCAGACTCTTCAAATAAGAAGGAAACAGGCAAACTATTCAGGTGGAAATGATAAAATATAACCAAAAAAGTCTTTTCATTGTCACGTTTTGTGGCTGGACCTCAAGCTGTGTCTCAGAAATGAAATGGCTTCAAATGTAGTGTACAACACCATTAACCTAACCTCCTAAAATGAAAGCCAGGGTCCTCTGATCAAGGACATTATTCTTTTATTCAGAAAAATCACCATGGGAACAATCAGTAAGCAAAATAAAATGCTATCAGAAGTTTAGAACTGTGATTGGAGAAGCAATAAAGTCCTGCCAATGCTGGGCTGATTAGGGAGATAAGACAGAAAAGTCTTCTATCCTAACTTAAATTATGATAGATAAGACAGGATACATCTTGAATATCAAAGTAGCAAATATGCTGGTCATTGGTACTGAGGATAATTGATAATAATTTTGTTTCTGTAATAGTTAAGCATAATTCATGAAAGCTCAATTTATTCAAATCCTCTTGGATAAAAAATACATGGTTTATTATATACTTGGCTTAGTGTGAAATCATACTTTTGTAGATTATTTTGTATTATTTTAATGTGAGCTTATGCTTCTTTTTTCTATCCATTGAGCATAATTTCAAAAGATAAAGAATAAGGATAAAGGTCACCATGTCACCAAGAAAGACAAGCTGCCAAGAGTCCAGGTTAGCTAAGCTTACTTTGGCACTCAAAGGACTGCCTTCTGGTCTTGTAGCTGGAGTTGACTGGATCTATGGAAGTCAATTCACCCTAAGAAATGGTACTGGACACTGACCTGTATAAACTGGAATGCAAATGTATCCATTCCATGCCTGTCCAAATAGTATTTATTGAGCACCAAAATTAACCCTTATAATAAAACATTATGTGGTATATTGGCAAACATCTAAGCCTTTTCCATGGGAAAAACACGTGGGAAAGAAAATCATCAAAATTTCTTAGTGAACATTAAATTTGTGCATGAAAGAAATTGCATGATTTTAATATTTAAAGAGAAGAGGTTATGATAACCTGAAGTTTCTATTCTTGAAAAGAGTTGCATCATTACTGGGTACAATAGTCACTGAGTCCCATCTATCGTTTTCCATAGGCATCTCCCTTAGACAACTCCTTATGTATCTTCCAGTGTATTCCTGGTCAAAGAAATAAGATTAATCCCTTCAAGTGGACAATTTAGCCAAAACATCCAGCAATTGGATTGTTCTTTGTGTTTTTACTGATTTTTTTCAGTTAAAAAAATGGATCTCCCTCTGAAAAATGATACTCGAGAAATACATTTCTCTTCCATTTTGACAGCCTGTGCATCTGGATATTTGGCTGGGTTTCTGACTCTAGTCTGGAGAATGGAAGCATTTGTATAACAATGTGAGCCTTTGAACCGTCCACTCCAGCTGCATTTCAGAGAAAGCTTGCCCCAGCTGTAGAATGAATGCCTCAATCAAGACTATAGCTGGGATCCTCTCAGGAAAAATGGAGTCTTCCTGGGAAAAGGAAGGCCGGAAGGAAGATGGCCTATGGAACCAACAAACATATCTTGCATTTTGCCAAAGGCCTGGCAACACGGTCAAGAATCTGAAGAAAAGTCACTGAGGACAAGATATTATTAAGACACAGTTCATTTGCAAGTGAATTACAGAAGGAACCCAAGGAAATAATGGAAATCCATACCTTTAATTTGTTTTGAAACAAAAGTAGAATTCTTAGTTTTTATAACTTTGTAAATTTTCATAAATTTACCTTTTATTTTTATACAACATCTTAGGGGTTCATTTAGTTTGATTAGATGAGCTAGTTGTTCAGTGAATTTCATCCTACTTGATATACACCCCTTTGTGTTTTTGAGAAAGCAAGAGACTTATAATCAGACATAACAAAGGAATGATGCACATAAAGAAAGAAAAACATTAGTGAAGAAAAGATATACCAAGACACAGATTCATAACTATACACTGATGTTCATTTTCATTAAGTGAGAGTGGGAAGAACACCTGAAAATCTTTACCTGGTAGCCTTAATTTAAATAAAAATAATGTTTATTCCCAACTGATCTGAGTACTCAGAGTAATCTTCCACTGGCGTACAAGAGTTTAGGCATCAATTTCTAAATTACTATTCCTATGAGGAAAGGTACAGATCCATTCTATCAAAGACAAATTAACAAAAACCCTGTGTTGAATATGCTAATGTTCTTTTTATTTTAATCAACAAGAAAAGTGTGTCTTAAACTTGAATGTACAAAGGATTTTACGGGAATCTTGTAAAAATGGAACTCAACTCATTGGGCTTGAATTTCTGCATTTCTAACAAGTGAGGTTTGGCAGGGTTGATCTACAACCCACACGCTGAATAGCAAGGCACAAGAAGAACGTTCTCTGTATTAAGTTATAATAGAAACATAAAATGAATTTTTTTTCAGAGAGGAAATCCCTATAAAACATTAGAAATAGAAATATATAAAACTTAGCTTCAAAATCTTATACATTTTATGAGAAAAGTTACCTTTGAAGACATAATTAAAAGACATAATGTCTTTGAAAAAAATCCAAATTGGAAGTTACTTTTAATTTTTAACATATTAGAATTTATAACTACCAAGGACCCCAATTTAAAAAGCAGTCATTTGTATATCTGTGTATAACCAGTGTTGTGGAATATCAAGCTAATTCAGTTAATGACACTGGCAATTTATATTATTATTTAATTTTCCAACCTTTGTACATATTCTTCCCCTGCTGTCCTCATAGCTGCTGAAACTGGAGTTTGAGAGGAAACTCAGTTCTCCACTTCTGCAGGAGGGTGGGATCTATGGAAACTTCGGGCCTCTGCAGCCAAGAAAGCTCATGTTAATGTTAGCAGGGGATGCCTACCAGGGTCAACTCTGAGGGTTGCAGATGGCAAAGCTTGATTCTTCTCCAATGGGGTTTAGTTGTGTATCGCAGGTCTCAGTTTTGCACATCTGAGGTGGGCTGTGCCCTCCACTGTTGCAGCAGACGTTAGCAATTCATCCCCAACTTCCTTCTAGGTTCTTGTCTGGCAAATATGAGGATAATGATAGGCAAGAGAGAAAGAAGTAAGATGTATTTAAGAATGAAGAATGGAAACAGAACTCTCCCAGTGGCAAGAGGGGATTCCATAAGAGGTTGTCACTTCAGTGTGCTAGTCTAGCAGTTTATATAGCACTTGGGGCAACACTATTAGTCCGAATTTATGCTAATCAGCATTTGGAAAAGTTCTAACACTATTGGTTAAAATTTATGCTAAGCTGATTTTGGAAAAGTGCTACTTCTATTGGTTAAATTAAGTCTGAACTCCCATTCAGGTCTGCTCCACTTCCTGTTTTCTGACTGCTAGAGGTTGAGGTTGGAGGATCCTAGATGCTTGAGGGTTCTGGGCTGCAGTGCTCTGCAGAGTAGGCGTCTCCATCAGACAGCATGGACCAGGCCAGTCTGCTGTGGTGGGACAGGTGGGCAGGCCCTGGCTTGCTTCTGCTCTGGCTTACTTAACCTCAGGGTCATACTGGCATGGTGGGCTCCATAGTCTGTGCTCACGTCTCCAGCCCTCCCCTGCCACTGCTCTACCACTCCACCGCTCCAGGCAACGGGCTTGGATCCACTGCCAGAAAAACTAACATTTTGTTTTCAAAACTAAGATCAAGTAAACCTCCCTGACAGAGCTGATGTCACTTCTACCGTGCTGAATGCAAGGTTTAATTCCTGCTTCATCTCCATGAACTGAAACCTCTGAATCCATGAACCCAAACTAAATCTTTCCTCCTTATAAGTTCATTTTCTCAGAGATTTTGTCACAGACATTGGAAGATATCAAAGAAAATAATAGCTCTTATTCTTATGGGAATAAGTCATTCTCATCCAAGCTAAAAGAAAGCTCAGGTTTCCATTCTTATCAGGCTATAATGAAATGTCCCCTGCTCCCACAAGATGTTCTGGGAACTTTCATTCAATGTAGGGATTAAGGAACATCAACCCATAGAGTGTCAGTGAAAATCAAGTGGAGGGTCTGTGTTTCCAGTTAACCTGGAGCAACTTGGTATCCTGCCTGTCTCTACTGCAGTGGTATTAGAAGGAATACTTTTATGCCTGTAATCCCAGCAGCTCAGGAGGCTGAGGCAGGAGGATGGCAAGTTCAAAACCAGCCTCAGCAATGGTGAGGTGCTAAGCAACTCAGTGAGAGAAACTGTCTCTAAATAAAATACAAAATTAGGGCTGGGGATGTGGCTCAGTGATTAAGTGTCCCTGAGTTCAATCCCTCATAATCCCCATACACCCCTAAAAAAATAGGAATAGGAACCCTGTTCAAAGGCACTATTTTTAGTCACTGTGAAAATGAGGTCACACCTCCCCACATGGTGTCAGTGGAAATCAAAAGGGGCAGTAATGAAGAAATCATTGCACATAGGCCAAGGATGTTTGGAGGAGACCTAGCAGGAGGTAGAACCCCCAAATGTGATCATAATTACTGAGAACCCCTCACATTGCTGTCAACAGATGCTTTGTGGGTGAAATTGGATGTCTGCCTCTATATGCCAGCAATGAGAAGGCACTCTCTTCTTTTCTACACCAGAACATATTAGAGGACGCCAACTAAAAATGGTTATAAGATCAAGAACCTCTTTACAAAATCCCCCAAATATGACTGTTTTGATAGAAAATTATTCATCAGTGAGGCATGATGGTGCATGTCTCTCATCCCAGGGACTTGGGAGGCTGAAGCAAGAGGATCCCAGACTGGAGACCAGCCTGGGCAATTAAATGAGATGCTATTTCAGAATAAAAAAATAAAATAAAGGACTGCTCAGTGACAAAGTGTCATGGGTTCTAATTCCAGTAATACAAGAATTAAAGAAAATTGTTCATTATTCAAACAACTAGGAAGATCCCAAACTAAATAAAAAAGATGATAAAGAAAATATTAGAATAATCTGGCAAAGATTTGAAAATAGCCATCATAAAAATGCTTTAATGAGTAATTTTGAATACATTTGAAAACAGGACAACAACAGAAGGCTAGAAACATAGCTCAGCGGTAGAATACTTTCCTATATGTGTAAGGCACTGAGTTTGATCCCCAGCACCATAAAAAGTAAATAAGTCAATAATTTATTATATACATATTTATAATATGTCTCAGTAGAGAGAAAGAAAAAATGTGAAGAACTAAGTGGAAATTCTTGTTTATTGTTTTTTTCATTTGTTTTTTGTTGTTGTTGTTTTTGGTTGGTTTGTTTGTTTTTTGCACTGAGGCCCATTCCCAGTCCTCTCCATTTGTTTGTTTTGAGACATTATCTCAGTAAATTGCTGAGGGTTTTGCTAGGTTGCTGGGGTTGGCCTCAAACTTGTGGTCTTCCTACCTCAGCCTCCTGAGACACTGTGATTACAGGTATGCCACACCCAGCTTAAAATAAAAATTCCAAAATTAAAAAAAATAAGAAAGAACAGAATGGAGAAGAGAGGAAAGAAGTGGTACACTGCAATATATAATAATTGCAATTACCCAATCTGAATAAAAAAGAAAAAAGCAATTTAAAGAAAAAGAACAGAAGCTTAGGGACCTTTCAAAATGCAATAAAAGATCTGAAATGTATGTTATCAACATGTTGCAAAGAGAAGTCAAGGAGAGTAAGAACAAAGATCAAAGGATTAATGTCTAAACACTTCATAAAAATAAATAAATAAACCTATAACACAAACTGTGCCAATCCCCAGAAAGGATAAACTTCAACAACAACAACAACAACAACAACAAAACGAACATGGCACGTACATCATAGTTGAACTTCTCAAAACTATAGAGAAAGACAGCATAAGTTATTTTAGGGTCCAATTTGAATAACAGCAGACTTATCATCAGAAACTATGGAGACCAGAAGACAATGGCACAGCATTTTTTAAATGGTGAAAGAAAAGGCCTCTTAACCCAAATCTTATATCCAGCAAAAATATCCTCCTCTGGTGTTTTCTAAATAATATTTGATGTTTGAAGCAATAGCTATAAAACTGCCTAATGTGGTTCTAAATACATGTTAGAGAAATATTTGAGATGATTATAGATACTAGAGGGTGAAGAAATGTAAAGGATTATACATTCCCTTAAAAGTGATAAAGCAATGATACCTACAAACTTCATTAGATATATATATATGTGTGTGTATGTGTATATACATATATATACATCCATAGTCCCCTTAATAATCACTAAAAGAACAATCAAAAAAATAAACTCAAATATTTTAAGTAAATAGAAATGTATTTTTAAAATGTATTCAAGAAATCCACAGAAAATGAGGTTAAAGAAAAAACAGAAAAATTGAAAGCTGAAAGAATAAATGGTAACAAAATAAGGCAGATTTCTGCCCTAAAAACATCAATATATAAATGTAAATGGCTTAAATATATTAAGAAGAAGGGATTGGTGGGCTTCATTGGGACTGGAAGTGGCACATAAGGGAACAACAGCGAGAGGTTTACACTTCTGTCTGGATTCTGCCTGCTTATTAATCAGTATGCCTTTAGGATGCAGTAAAAGATTTGAGCCTGGGTCCCTTCCCAGTTTTATGATTCACTGAATGAGTTATAACATTAGCATTTACATTGCAAAGTATTGTCCAAGGTTAATCACCTTGGTGTAAAATCAGAATGTAAACACAGGGCAACAGCCCCTTCATAATTCCTCTGTGTATTTGCCAAGGTTCTGTAGATATTTATAAAAAGGGGATTGATTAGATTGACTTACATGACCAGGGGATGGATAGTCCTGCAGTGGCTCTCTGCCCTCTGAAGAGCTGAAGAAACCACCAACTGCTCAGTTCAAGAGCTAGCAATTTCAGAACACAAGGGACCAATGGTAGTATTCCAGTCAAAAGCTTAAGTCCCAGAAGCCCCTGGAGAATTGCTGTTTTAAGTCCACCTTGAAGGGCTGAAGAAGCTGCAGTCTGAAGTTCACTGGCAGTAGCAGTAGAAACACACACACACACACACACACACACACACACTCCCTCCAAAAGAGTCCAATTTGCTTGCACTGATAGTCTTCCTCCTTCTTTGCCTGTGCTCCATCAAGGACCTCAACCTATTGAATGGTACCAACTATGTTCAGGGTGAGTCTTCTTCCCTAGTTCACTGATTCACATGCCAGTCATCTTTGGAAGCACTATAAAGGATCCAATAAAGCTGACAGTCAAGGTTGACCATCACACTCCGTGAGCCTACCAGAGATGCTTATTGTGTAGTCAGGAAGAGAAACCTCCATGTACAAAGCATCTGTTGACAGCAATGTGAGGGGTTCTCAGTAATTATGATCACATTTGGGGGTTCTACCTCCTGCTAGGTCTCCTCCAAACATCCTTGGCCTATGTGCAATGATTTCTTCATTACTGCCCCTTTTGATTTCCACTGACACCATGTGGGGAGGTGTGACCTCATTTTCACAGTGACTAAAAATAGTGCCTTTGAACAGGGTTCCTATTCCTATTTTTTTAGGGGTGTATGGGGATTATGAGGGATTGAACTCAGGGACACTTAATCACTGAGCCACATCCCCAGCCCTAATTTTGTATTTTATATAGAGACAGTTTCTCTCACTGAGTTGCTTAGCACCTCACCATTGCTGAGGCTGGTTTTGAACTTGCCATCCTCCTGCCTCAGCCTCCTGAGCTGCTGGGATTACAGGCATAAAAGTATTCCTTCTAATACCACTGCAGTAGAGACAGGCAGGATACCAAGTTGCTCCAGGTTAACTGGAAACACAGACCCTCCACTTGATTTTCACTGACACTCTATGGGTTGATGTTCCTTAATCCCTACATTGAATGAAAGTTCCCAGAACATCTTGTGGGAGCAGGGGACATTTCATTATAGCCTGATAAGAATGGAAGCCTGAGCTTTCTTTTAGCTTGGATGAGAATGACTTATTCCCATAAGAATAAGAGCTATTATTTTCTTTGATATCTTCCAATGTCTGTGACAAAATCTCTGAGAAAATGAACTTATAAGGAGGAAAGATTTAGTTTGGGTTCATGGATTCAGAGGTTTCAGTTCATGATCACTTGGCTCCATTATTTCTAGGCAGAACATCACAGCAGGAAGAATGTGGTAGAACAGGGTTCCTCCCTCATAAGAGTAAACAAGCAGGAAGACAGAGAAAGAGAGGGAAAGGAAGGGGCCAACCACATGATATAGTCTTCAAGGACATTCCTCCAGTGTCATACTTCTTCCAACTAGGCCTGCCCTCTAAAGTTTCCATTACTTCCTGATAGCCCTTGTAGGAGGTTAACACCATCACTTGATATATGCCTTTGCACATTGCTGCATTCATGACCAAATCTTCAACACAGTGCCTTTGAAGGGACATTGCAGATCCAAACTGCAACACGTTCCAAAAGCAAGTGTTAGTTCCTTTGTTTATTGGTTTCATCCAACCATGGCACTTCCATGCTTCTGGATTTTGGGATATAAGACACAAAAAGAAAATTCAGAGAAGTCATCACTTTGCCACTCCTTCACGCCTTAGCTGCCTCAGTGGTCTGCTTTCTTCTAACGCCTTTCAGGAGTTTCTTATGTTTGTTTATATTCGATGTCCAAGCTTCATACTTATACATACCAGGAAGTCCAGAGATAAGTATATCTACTCCATTTGCACAAAAGCAGAAGTCTGATGGAAACAGAGAGTTTTAAAATACATGGGGTGGAGGAAAAGGAATGGCAGAGAAGAAGAATCCACAGGGTCCATCTTATGGCAGCTCCCCAAGAGTAAATCAAATCAGAGTTCTACAATAATAAACTGAGGTAGGAAACAGTGGGTGACACAAATGAATGAATGAATGAACCATAAGGGGGTAGAAATGTGTAGATTTGACCTTTCAAACTACTCCATTGTCATGACAACTTTATGAAATATGGAAATTAAATTATTTCAATATGGGATAAAATAATCATTGTATATATTTTTGTCAATTATAAAAGAGGTTTATATATTATTTAATGAGTGTGACCAAAGTTGATGATTTTTTGTATGTAATGTGCTTATATTAATATTTATATAGATATGCATCTATACATGTACACTTGAAGCACAGCTGAACATATTTGGAACATTACTGATGTCACAAATGCATTATGGTTATTATTTTATTAATGCAATTAGATGTACCTTTCGTTATTTATTTTAAAGTGCATTTACTCTGATATATCTTGGCAAATAAACTAATTTAATCTCCTTCATTTAGAGCAATAATCCTCAACCAAGGACATATTTTCACCCATGGGACATAACATTTGGCTCATTTTTTTTTTTTAATTCTCTGGATACACTTTTTAATAGATAAGAGTGGTTGAGTGTCACCTAATTCACAGAGTCCAGGGATTCTTGTCAACATTTTATAATGTGTTGGACACAATGCCCCCTCCCCTATAGAGCCAATAAAAGACATCCAGTGTTGATCAGCTTTAGAGTTCTATGACCAAAATACCCAAAGAAAACAATGTGGTGAAGTAGAACTTTACTTTGATTCAAGATTTCAGAGTTTTAGCTCATGGTGGTTCAACTCCAGTGTTCTGGGCCCAGAGGGAGGCAGAATATCATGTTGGAAGGGTGTAGTAGAGGTGTGCGTTCCATTCATAATGCCAAAAAGCAGAGTGAGGGGGAATGGTATTGCAGAAAAGATGAAATCCTTCAGGGCATGCCCCAGTGACCCACTTTCTACCGCCATGTCCTACCTGCTTAGTTACCACCCATTCAGTCCATTCAAACTAGGAAAAGCTAATGAGGTTACAGCTCTCACAATCCAATCATTTCACCCCAAACATTCCTGAATGAACACAGGAGGTTTTGGGAGACACCTCACAGAAAAACCATAATGCAGGCAAAAAAAAAATGTTAATAAATTGAGGCTGATAAGCCCTAGGTAGATAGACAAATACCTTCAGGACCTCACCAGGCACTAAAGCTTCCAGATATGTCCAACACCAGTTTTTCTGATAATGTCTTCCACCCTCGGGACTGACTGTTGAAATTCTCTTACAATAAGTGACTCAGAATGTGGAGTTCAACTGAGGCTAGAGTCCTGTGCTTTCCTTGGTATTTCTGATTCCCAAATATGTCACACCTCTGATGAGAGTGCCCTTAAATACAATACTAATTTCCAATGTCCATAATCAGGGTGAGTCTATGTCTTGCTGTATTTCTCTGACTACAGTGAATAATCCTTTGTAACATTTCTATGAACAGGCTCCATCATATACACATTTATTCATCATTGAATTACTTTGTCACTTGCTAAGAGTATTTATGTCTGTAAAAATGGAGAATATCAGGAGACGCTGTGAAGAAATGCTCTTGTCGCCTTCCAAAGGTTAAAGCTTCATACCCCGAAAAGCAAAGGGAGTGTGTTTCCCTCTGCCCTGAGTTGTTCTTTGGGCTTCTCTTTCTCTGTGTAACATGTCTGTATCTGTCTCACTCCCATGTGAAACTATTTCCTTTGTGTGCTCTCACTTTACTTTGTTCTTGTGTGTGTGTGGTATTGCAGATTGAACTCAGGCAGCCTATCACTGAGCTACATCCCAGCCTCTTTCGTTTGGATTTTGTTATTTTGAGACAGCCTCTCTCTTAGTTGTGGAAGTTGGCCTTGAACTTGTGATCCTCCTGCCTCAGTCTCCTGAGTATCTGGGATACAAATGTATACCACTGTGCCCATATCTCATTTTACTTTTTTTAATTAAAAGAATAATTGGGGTATAATTTACACATATTTTAAAAACTTAATTTACAAAGTTGTACGATTATAACACCAAAGCAACTTTAGAATAGTTCTGATATCCAGAAAAGTCCCCCTTTCTTGTCATTTTATTGAAATATTTTGGAGGGCACAGTTCAATCAAACAAAAAATTCTTATCCCTTACCCTCACACATTAAGTGAAAAAGAGAAAACAAAACAAAACTACAAATAACCTTTGGGATCCAGGTCTAAATATTTCACAAATTATGTGAAACATTGGTAAAGTAATCCTTGGACTGTTGGACTAAGCCTTCTGGTATCATTTGAGACCTTTTTAGTACTTGCTTTAATATTACATATAATACATCCTTGAGTTACTGTCTCCAGGAGCTGCTGGGCTCTTAAAATGAGACAGAGTAGAAAAAAAAAATAAATAGCATCAGCTATGCACACGCTAAGGAAAAAGATAAAAGAAATGGTGAGTTTATAAGCCAGGAATCTTTGGTTGTTATTGACAGAAATTCATTTGAACATACTTTGGTAAACATGAATATAGTGGTTCAAGTAATTGGAAAATAGAGCGTGACTAATTCTAGGAATGACTATGTTATCAGGGCTTTGCCTCCAGTGGTGTTACTTTCTCTTTGGCATTGACTTCCTTTTTTTGGTGTTGGTGTGCCACATGACAGGTGGAAGGATCTCTTAAAGCTCGAAGAGTAAATTTTATGAGTCATGTTACACTAGTAACAGAAGAATTGGAGTCTCAGGAACAGACGAACTTTAATCTAACACAAGTCGTATACACAATATTGTGGTGGGACAACTGGAAGTACCTCATAGACAACTGTGGAATGTGTTTGGACAAGTTCTTAGCAGAAGATGTTCTGGGGATATGAATGCACTCTAAATTTTATAAATGCATGAAACTCAAAGCATTCCTCATGTCCCTCAAATAATGGGATTTTGCATGGTAATGGGTATGGGACATGATTTTGTGTGTGTGTGTGTGTGTGTGTGTGTTGTGAATGCACACACACTCATATACTCACCCCCATGTTCAGGGAAGGAATAAAGAAGTAAAATAGTCTTATATCTGGTAGGCACCTATTTTGTAAGTTAATTTTTAATCTTATGGGTTTAATCAGTAGGGTCTTCTTCATGATCAAATATTGATAGTCATCTGTCATATAATGCTCATTAAAAGGTCCTTCTTGCTGGGCCTGTGGTGCAGGACTGTAATCCCAGTCACTAAGGAGACTGAGGCAGAAGAATCACAAGTTGCAGGCTAGCCTGGACAACTTAGAGAGACCCTGTCTCAAAATTTAAAAATTAAAAAGGAGTGGGGATATAGCTCAATGCTACAGCACCCCTGTATTCAATCCCCAGTTACCTCCCACCCACACACACACTCATAACACCTTCCTGATTCAGCACAGGCTCACTGGCTCCACCCATGAATTCATCAGTACCCTTCCAGCTATCCACATCTTATTACCCTCCACCTTAGTTTCTTCTTTCCTCACCCTTTTCTCTTATCAAAAACTTTGACTTCGAGAACTTATTCGCACCAGTGTTTTCATTCCCTCCACTCTAGTCAATACCACAATTGACTTAGCTCAAATGCAAAGAGGAATTTAAGGAAATTTATCCCTGGAGAGGACTGTTTGTGCAACTCAACTGTAGGAAGTCACAAAAGACTATCTCTTTCTTGATCTTATCAAGGGGAGAAACCAAGCACAATTTAAAACCGTGTATTTCCACAAAAGTATCTAAGAAAGGTGGATGGAAAGACCTCCTGATGTTCCAGAGAGGGATGAATCATGTATATACCTTCCCACCAGAAATGCTGAAAAACAAGTTTTTTTTACTTAGTATTTACATAAGCTTAATTTCTGTAGGAAACAATAAAGAACAGGGGGTATTTTAAATGTATAGGTAAATAAAAAATTGTATTTCTTATATCTTAGTTTTTGTTGTTTTGTTTTATTTGAGGTACTGAGTTTGAACCCAGGGGTGCTCTACCACTAAGGTTCATCCCCAGCCTTTTTTATTTTATTTTGGGATAGGGTTTCTCTAAGATGCCTAAGCTGGCCTCTAATTTATGGTCCTTGTGGCTCAGCCTCCAAAGGAGCTGGGATTATAGGTGTACACCACTATGCCCAGTTTTTTATTTTGCTTTCAAGTAATTAGTGAATGAATAAGACACTATAATTCCCATTTTGCCATGATAATGTCATCCATAGTATAAATCATAGACTAAAAGCTAAAAACTAAATATAAACAAACAAATTGGTTCTAAAAAGCAGAATAGTTTTTGTTTTGTTTTGTTTTTTTAAAGTCAATACAGGGCTGGGGATATAGCTCAGTTGGTAAGGCACTGGGTTCAATCCTCAGCACCACAAAAAAAAAAGTCAATGCAGGAGAAAAAGTGGAAAGGTAAAATTATCAAATGTTGACAATTTCATCAAGACAGGCATCCTTTTTTAAATTTCTGCTGGGGGTATAAAATGATACCACAAGTTGGAAAACTGGCCCATTTATTATGAACTTAAACATGGCTATACTATGGTCTGGATTTCTGCCTCCTAGGAGGCACACTTTCTTTAAACAGCTGCAAATGTGAATGCATGACAGTTTATAGTAGACTGCGCTCAAAACTAGAAATCTTCAAAATCTCAATTAATTGGTTAATGAAAAAATTATTTTCATTCAATAGAATACTACTCAGGTTTGGCCTATATTAGTCATCCCAGAGACTCAGGAGGCTGAAGCCCTGTATGAAATAAAAAATAAAAGACTGGATATGTAGCTCATTGGTAAAGTAACCCTGGGTTAAATCCTTAATCGAAAAATAAAAAATACTTATTAAAAAAAAACAAGCATCACATTATTTGAAACTCAAAAACATCCAAAACTATCACTTTAAGCAAGAGAAAACAAACATAAAATTGTATATGCACACACACACACACACACACACACACACACATAGTACTATACCTATGTATTTTAAAAACAGAAAAATTATTCTAGCTTTATTTATGTCCATAAAAACCAGAAGAACTGATGCCTTTTGATAGAGTGGCATTAGTAAAGTTGCTGCTAATTGACAAGAAATAGATGTGCAGGAATTTTCTGGGATAATGCAAATATTTTATATCTTTACATCTTAATTTGGGGTTTGATTGCAGACAGATATACACATTTGTCAAAACAGTGTATGCTTAAGATCTATGCATTTTTACTGTAAATTATAATTCAATGGATTAAGAAAATAAGTACAAGAAAGAAAGGAGGGAAGTGGAGGGAAGGGAAGAAGGAAAGGAAAGGAAGAGGGAGGGAGGAGGAAGAAGAAAAGATGACCTTGACCTGACTGGCCAAATCTCGCTCCCCTTTATAGTTTCTGCCCTAGCCTTTAATTTTTCAGGACTTTCATGCATAGTGTTCTCCCTCTGATGCTCACACGGTATTTCTTCACATTGCTGGTTCTTTCTTATTTTTTAACTTTCAGGTTAAGTTCTACCACTTCGGACACTTGTTCTGCAATCAATCAGACAGAAGAGCTATAGAATACTGTATGAACCCTTTGGTGCATTTATAACGTTTTAAAATGACACATACAAATGCATATATTTTGCTGAATTTTTAATTTATATTTGCAGTGTCATGCTTTCTTTTTTATTGAACCATAAAGCCTCTTGCTTCTGCATTGACAGCCACATCAGAAAGACTCCTACGAGTCTGAGGAGCCCTAAGACTGAGAGACTCCATCAAAGTCACAGATAGACGAATAGAACCATCCTCTAAGATTTATCAGGTGATGGTATTGGACTGGATACTTAATAAAATGAGAGAAATTAAGCTGAGCTCTTAGTGACCTTGGTTTTAGTCCTTGTCTCCTCTTAAACTGAAATATTTTCAAGAAGAATAAAAGCATATGTCCACATAAAGACCTGTGCAGAAATGTTCATATCAGCTCCATCCACAACAAGCAAAAACTGTGTGTATGTGTGGGGGGGATCATTAACAGGTAAATAAATAAAAATTTGTGGAAAATACACAGAATGTAATGCTACCTGATAACAAAAATATAATAAGCTTATAATATAGTTAAGAACGTAATGGATCCCAAAAGTTCATGACAAATGGAAAAAGTCAAATACAAAAACAAACATATCACAAGGCACCATTAGATGAAAGTCTAAAATAGACTAAACTGATTTAAAGTGAAAAAGAGATCAAGGATCACTTAGGTCAGAGGTGGGAAAGATGGACAATGGAACAATAGAAAGTTTTGTATTGAAGGTCATGCCCAGTGTCATGATCGGTGGTGTATATATTGGTTAAAACTTGTAGAACTATACCACATTTAAATTGGATACATTTTATTATATTCAAATTCCAATAATATGCCAGATATATTCCAATAATATGTTCCTCAATAGAGTTGATTTTTTAAAAAATCAAATAATTGGATTTTGTGATCTGCTGATAGTTCTCAACTTCAGTTTGGTTCTTATAACACAGAGCAATAATGCTCAAGAAATTATTTAAAGGGTTTTTAAAATGCTGAACACATTTTAAGATAATTATTAGCAATCATGGGGGTATTCATTAAAAAGCATTTGAAATGAATGTATTTATTAAAGGACAAAGAACCATACTTTTCTGAAGTTCAAACCTCTTTATAATTTAGCACAGATTTTAAGGAAAGATAAATTTATGTGTTGGTGTTTGTGTGTGAGAGTTTGTGTATATTCTTCCTTGTTTATTTGTTTTGGCAGACCCTGAGAATCTGGGGCATTGATAATATCTACAACATGGGTGGCGTTATGTAAATAGGAATGAATCCGAACCATCTTTGGCAATTTCTCTTAACATTCAAATCATTTTCCCAATTAGAGAAGAAAAGTGTTTGACAAACTGTGTTTGGGTTTCATCAAATTTGCAATGTTTGAAGAACAGATCAAGATGTTTGATGAAAATAAGCAGCAGCTGGATTTGCCCTTCCCTGTCACACACTGAGTTTGTTGGGTATAGTTCATAAATCCTTGTTGCTCACTGACTCTGGGAACAGATGGCTCTTGGAGGCCACGTTGATGGCCAAGAAATCATCTCATTATTATTGTGAAAAGCATCTTCCACTCTTCATTTAGATGAATGGTACAGTGGTATTTCTATCCCAAAGAGGTGCTAATTAAAATGGAAAGGTTTTTTTCCCCTAAATTGACTTTTGATGAGAATCAGATCATCACCCAGACTCTGAGATTTCCAATCCTTCCTTTAGAGATACTTGATTTTAATCTCCAATTTTAAATTCTTAATCTGAAACTAGACATGTTGGCCCCCATCTGTCATCCAACCTCCCAAACATCCATCATAAACTATATCACAGATGCTAGAGGAAAAGTGGGAGAGGAACTTGCTCTTATTGAGTGCAAGATCATTTATATGCATTATTACATCCTTTTTGCATAAAGATGGAAAGGTTTTGGCAATAGTGAGTGTATACAAGCTTTAAGATATGTTCCAAAGTAATTTAAAGCTACTTCTGAATATTTGTTTGGCTATAAAAATAACCAAGACAATCTGGTTTAATAGAATGAAAATGGACTTTGGAATCCAACTGACCTGGGTTTGATTCTTGACCCTGCTCTTACTAATTATGTTTAATCACAGGGAAATCTTTTACCTATATAAATATCAGAATTTTCATCACTAAGAAAATAATATATTTCTTAGTGTTATAAAAAATTTATGAGCAGGCAATGTATGTGAATGCATAAAAATGAATCTGGCATATTATTGGTGTTTATTAATACTGAGTACCATTTTGTTTCAGAGCTTGGTGTTAATCAAATCAACTAGCAACAGCAAGTTTTACTATTAATAGGCTGATTTGAAATCCTGGTTAAGCTGACTAATTTTGGCAATTTAATAGAGGTTTGACACAAGGTAAGGAGTGTGATTTGAGAGGTTTTATCTAACAGAAGTCTTGGTTTCAAGAAGCAGGTTGTTGAGTAATGATGCCCAAAAGACAAATTAAGGTGCTACTGTGAATGACTTTGTGTGTCCTATTACAATTTAGATTTTATCTATATAGTAGAATCAGTGTTTTTCAGTGTAAGACCATAAACTACCTGCATTGGAATCATTCCTAATAGGAATATTGCATCAGAATCTCAGGGATGTTTATTTTGCACAAACAACTCTGGAAATTCGTATAGACTCAATGGCACAGAACTACTGATGTAGAGAAGTTATAAAAATTTTCTGGGTATAGAAACCCATGGTACCTTTGAATAATCCCAGCATTTGAATCTTTAGGATCCACTAAAACTTACATATTGCCTCTTCTTTGATGGAACTGGCTGAGTCACTGCCATCTCTCTGTGAAGAGAAACAGTGTGGAAATCCATCAGTCTTATCACACAGGATCCACATTCTTAGGCTCACTGCCATTGTCTGAATTACTTCTGGTGGAACTGTAGATGGGCTGGGGTGGAGAGGGTTGTGATTGGCACATCAGCTCTGAAATGTGGGTATGAGGACCTACACAAAAGCTAGCTGTGCTTAGGTCAAGTTAGGTTGCCTCAGGCTGGTGTGGATCCTCCACCAATGCTACTATCAGAACCAAAGGATTGGAAGCCATTTTATATGGTTTTCTTCAGAGTGGAAAATTAGATTATTCTTCTTTCTTACATTATCTACTAATTTTCTGGTCTGATAATAACAAATACCCCTGCTGATTGCAATTAGCAAAGTATATTCCTTTTTACATAGCATATTAGAAATCACAGAATTCTCTCACATAGAACTTCAAATTTGCTCAATTAGATATAACATGCAAAGTACTAGCTCAGTCCAGGCTCTTGTATTGGCACTCTCTCTGTATAGAGTCACTATTTGAGGAAGCATTAATCTTTACAATGGCCTTATGAACTAGAGTCAATACTCCTCTATTGAGAAGATTATCAAAACCAAACTCATATGGCTACTAATATTATCTCTGAAGATTGAGGACAATAAAACCAAATTCTCTTACCATTACATCCAGGTTTGGTGTCATTCAGAGGTTTCTCTCTAGCTTCATGGTTGATAATCTTAACTTCAAAGTTGAGATACATGTGTTCAAAGTTTATGAACTTGGCCTAGTTATTTATTCCTACTAAACTCCTTCATTCATCATTATCATTGTACCTATTTACTATGGTTGGTATGAATTTTAAATACTTACTAAGGTGTCTAGAACATAGTCAGTTCATAAAATATCTTAACCACTCAACCAAAGTACTATCTACCAAAGTTCTGGGGATTGAACTCAGGGTCTCATGCATAGGAGACAAGCACTCTGCCACTGAGCCACACCCCAGGCCCAAAGTGGTTTTTGGAAGCAATCTTTTGAATCAGAAAACTTGAATTCAAATCTTTTAAATTCTAAACCTTAGTCAATTTAGAATCTTCAAAACATTATTCTCCCTTCCACATAAAACCAGGAAAGAATACTATAGCATTTTTTTGTTGAATAAAAATCATCAAATAATATATTTCATTTAAAATGCTTATCCCTGTGCTTGCCAATGAATTGCTATTCATTTTTTATGGATGACAACCTTCCTTCTCTCCAAATATTTATTCTGCTCATTCTATCATGCAACCTTCACTTGTAGGCAATTTGTTAACACATGCTGGTTTCTGTTTGTTTGTTTTTGATCTGAAACCTTCTTAATTCCACATTTTGGGCACTTATTCCTTCCTATTTTCTGTTATAGCTTATTCAGGCTGCTATAATATGATACCATAGGCTTATGTACAACATAAAATTGTGACTCACAGTTTGGAAAGATGAAAGTCCCAGATGAAGGTACCTGAAGATTCAGTGCCTGGTGAGGACCTGCTTCTTGGTTCACAAACTACTGTTTTCTCTATGGGTGTTGTAATCTCCCTATATCTTTTGGCTCATTGTGGATACAAGGTAGATTTATTATTTAGATCCATGATGATAAATAAATATTGATTGAAGGATTTGTTGATAAAATATTAGAAATTTAAACCAAGACACCCATTAATGCACTGAAAAATATAGTTATGAGACTTTGAAATATTCTGTGGTTTTATGTCTTAGAGATGCTACCAGTTTCTCTAATACATAATTTAGCCATTTTTTGCATGCTTAATTGTGTGGATTGCATCTGTGTGGATTGCATTCCCCAAGGCCTTCAAGTTGAAGGCTTGGTCCCCAGTTCAACAACTGTTTAGAGGTGGGGCTTTTGAGAAGTGATGGAATCATGAGGCCCTGATGAGGCCCTCCTGATGAGAGCTCTGAACTCATCAGTGGATTAATTAATTGATGAATTGATAATTCACTGGCATTACTGGGACATCATAGAAACTTTAGGAGGTGGGGCTTAGTTGGAGTAAGTGTATACCATGTCCCTGGCCCCTTCCTCTCCCTTTCATGTTTCTAAGATCACAAGAAGTGATTAACTTTGTTTCAGCACATGCTCCTCATCATCATGTTTTGTCTTACCATGGGTCCGGAAACAAGGGAACCAAGAGACCATGAACTGAAACTTCTGAAACCATAAAGTATACCTTTCCTCCTTTAAGTTGATTTTCTCAGGTATTTTCTCACAGTTACCGAAAGCTGACTAACATAATGATACGTTATTAAAATTGAAGGTAGTTTCAAGTTTACTTTTATATACAGGTAAAAGTTGATCATTCATTCACCTATATAACTCTCTGCCAAACATTTATTAAACTTCTATAAAATAACTGGCACCAGAATGAAATTGAGAGCTATAGAGAAAAAAATAAGTTGGAGTTTTAACCTACTTTAAGGTCACATTATATTAGAATGCCATAGTCACTTCCACTGAAATATTATGGTAAAAGTTAATGACAGAATTCATCTATGTTTACCTTTGGTTATTATTACTTTAGTTCTTGAACCTTGTGATATTTGGTGTCATTGTGTTTGCTAAAACCTCGATATAAAAATATGTATTTTAGTATAAAAATATATATTTTAATTAACTTATGTGCCAAATGTTCTCAGATACTGAAATACTTCATCCCGTTCTGTCATGTTTCTTTGAGGAGACATTAGAATAACCACACTTTGTAAACAGAAGTTCTTGTCATGCTTCAACTACATGTGCTTAGGTCATGATTCAGAGCACTTCTACATATGGCTATCTGTTTCCATAGATCTTTAACTTAGTTTTGTTCTACTTATCCATAAGTTCCTGGGTTTTGCTATGAGTTAGGTGTCATTCTTAGGGAAAAAGTAAAATGAAAGGGACACAATCCTTGCCCTACAGGAATTCACAGTCCAGTGGCAGAGATAAGTATAGACATGAATATGTAAATTATCTGAACTGATCTGCTGTTGGAAAAATATATCAAATATGCACCAAATGAGAGGGCACAAACAAATATTTTCTGCTCTTTTTCTCATGACATATTAATTACAACAAATATTTAAACATATAATAAATGGAATAGTAAACCAAGACTACTTCTAAGTATGGACACTTTAAAGTCTAAAAATTAATAACTTCCTAATTATTTTTACTTCTTTCCTTTCTTTCTTTATGTTTTAATCACATTTTAAAAGTTCCTTGCTGTCTTAGATCTTTTAAGATATTATTTGGGGGGGATCATTTGTTCTTTTTTGGGTTTCAAATATAGTAGCTTTGCAAAATATAGATCTTAAGAAATTTGTCCTCAATCTGTTTCAAGATAACTAGAAGAAGCTAGGCGTAGTGATGCACATCTGTAATTCCTGCAGCTCAGGAGGCTGAGGCAGGAGGATCATAAATTCAAAGCCAGCCTCAGGAGTTTAGCCAGGCCCTGAGCAACTTAGTGAGACCCTGTCTCAAGATAAAAAGGGCTGAGGATGTGGCTCAGTGGTTAAGCATTCTTGGATTCAATCCCTGGTGCCCCCCTTCCCTACGTAAGATACTAGAACCACAAAGAACAAAATTCTGATGTCACATGATAATTTTATGGAGTCATAAGCAAAGTGTTCACAACCTGAAATGATGATTTTTGTGTTGCATTAAAAACATAATGTATAATTTCTCCTTGAAGTGCATATTTGCTGCTATACCAATTAGGTATTGCTTTATAACAAGCCTACCCAAATCTTCAATGCCACAAAGCATTTATATCTCAGACATCTTTGAGATTCGGTTGAAACCTGGACAATTCTGTCCTTTGCTAATCTTACCCATTTTTTTCAAATCATTTGGGCTGAGCTTGCATCTGTGGCTGGCAAGTTGCTAAAGTTCATGGGACTCACATTTTCTTAATCAGACCAGCAGGCTGGACTTGAAAAATCTTCCTTATGGAAGGGGGAGTGTTCTAAGAGTGATTGTGAGGTGTGAGGTGGGAGCCATTTCAAGTCTCTACTTTTGAGGTATCTGGTAACATCTCTTAGTCAAAGCTTATCACATGGCCAAGCCCAGAGTCAGACTGGGGTGCAAACTGGTATGTCACAGTGACTGGATGTGTAGAGTAAAGCAAAATTGGGGCATTTTAGCTAACTACATTTGTTCTTGCATGAAACTTACTGACAGGTGGTTTCAGGCAAACATAACCAGCAAATAAAGATACAATATACATTTATTAAGTATAAAATGAGATAAAATAATAAAATGGAGACCTGCGTAAAAAAATAATATATGTTAGATTAAAGAGGTCCCATGTTGTCAACATATTCTGTCTTCCTCTTTCACAGCTCAGTTAGATAACTATCAAAGTTATGCATTTCCCAGCATTGTTGAATAATGGACAGTTCAAAACCAGAAATATAATTCTGTAATGTAAATACGATGAATCATCAATAGTTTCATCCATTCTTTCATTCAATTACTATTATCTACCTTTGTTAAGCACCAATATTAGACCTTGTCTGACTTTCATAAAAAAATTAAAACAAATAACAAATATTTTTCAAATGTTACCAAAAGCTTGGTGAATTATTGAAGAACTGTGAATTCTAAAACATATTTAGAGAAAAAACACCCTGTTTCTCATACACTGATTTACGAGCTTCATCTCTTTTGCACTTGTATTGATCTTGAACACATACTTGTGCCAAGTGTCTCCTCCTCCCTTTTCATAATTCCTCCTATGCTAGATTTATTGCTTCCTGGGATTGCTTCAGACACTCAGTGTAGGTGTTGAGGAATAAGAAGTAAGCCCCAGACTATACTCCTTAAAGTCTGTTCTTTAGTAGATAGAAAAGAAAAAATTATAAATAACTTACAATTTTAAGTTGTAATAAATCTAGATAGGAAAAAGAAGGAATTGGGTAGAGAGAAAAAGGGAGTGAACCACATTGAAACATTGCTTGCAGAAATGTGATAATTATTCTGAGAAACAGAGGGAGCAAAAACGCCAGCATCGTGGATGGTGGAAAGAACATTCCAGGCAGATGAAGCATCAAGGTCAGTCTTGGAGGTAAGAAAGGGCATGACCTCCAGGATCACCTGGAGAAGACAGCTGTACCTGGATGATAATGAGCAAGCAGGTGTAGAACAAATGCATGACAACTTTGAAAAACAAGTAAAGACCTATGTAAATCTCATTCACTTCTATTTTTCCAATTCCAGGACTTCTATTCTTTTCTATTTAGAAATTCTTCCAAGGAAAATAGGAATCTACATTTTGTCCTTGCCATCATTACTTAGGTTGTCCTTACAATTCTTCTGCTCCTCTAAAGAGTAGGCCCAGAGCTCCAACCCCAAATTGGCAGTCACTCTTCACGCTTAAGGAAATCATATTGATTATCTATTGCCATATAATAAATTATCTCAATAGATAGTGGTTTAAAACAATGATCTTTATTTTCTCTGTTTCTGTAGTTTAGGAATTTTAGCATAACATAGCTGGGTCCATTGCTTGGGTTCCTCACTGATAGCAGGGTCTGGAACTGCAGTAGTCACAAAGCTCACCTAAGGAAGGATGATTTTCATGATCATACACATGGATGTTGGGAAAGTTTCAGTTCTTGATGAGCTTTTATATTGAGTGTTTGGTTTTTGCTACTGGACAAATGCACCAATAGTTGTTACATGGATCTCCTAATAGGACATCTCATAGAATAGCAGTATGCATCATCAAAGCAAGAAAGCAAGAAGGACTAGTAAAACTGGGTATGGTGGCACATGCTTCTAATCCCAGCCATTTGGGAGGCTGAAGCAAGAGGACTGCAAGTTGAAGGACAGCTTCAAAAAATTAATAAGACCCTCAGTAATGTCATGATGCCCCAGCTCAAAAAATAAAAGGACCTGGGAATGCAGTCGCAGAGGTAAAGCAACCTGGATTCAAGTTTCAATCCTTAGTACATTAGTTCAAAGACAAAAAAAAAAAGAAACGGAAAAAAAAAGTCCCAGGAAGACAGACTGAGTGTGCTAAGATGGAAATCAGTCTTTTTAAACTTAACCGAATGGTCTCTCTGATAAGTGAATGATGATGCACAAGGTGGGGTGGAAGGATGGCAAGAATGGAGGAAGGATAGATAGCATAGAAGGATGGGAGGGGTGGGGTGGGGGTGGGAGAGTAATAATAACAGAGTATGTGATAGACATCATTGCCCTGTGTACATGTATGAATGCACAGATGGTATGACTCTGTGTACAACCAGAGAAACAATGGCTGTACTCCATTTGTGTTCAATGAATCAAAATTAAATAAATAAAAAAAGAAAAAAAAAACTTAACCTTCGAATTGACATTACTTTTGCTAGGTTCTATTTAATACAAGCATGTCACTCACTATGTTTGGTCCAAGAAGAGCAGGAGGTGGGGATCATTTGGAACTAAGAAGTTTTCTAATTCAAAGTTTCTCACATACTTTCATTATTAGCTCTCTGTCATACTTTCTTTTAAAGTAAGTTAGAGACTAGAAAATTGTGGAAACTTAAGATTATCAGCATGAATCGACCTTTATTTGTGCTGACCACATATACAGTCATCTGAACAAGCTGTTGGGAAATGTCCTTGTCATTTTTACCTCACTTTTAAGAGAGCAATTACATAAATAATGACCCATGGCGTGTAACATGGAAGATTTTTTTCCTAATACTTCTACATCTCAGAGAATCATATATCGACAGGAATGGACAAGAATGAGATAACTTAGAATAATATTCACATTCCACAGATGAGAAAAACATATGGATGCCCTCAAAGAGAAAGCAAATACTACCATGGTCCTAGAAATACTCAGTCTGAGACAGAACTAAGGCTAGAATCCACATCTCTTTATGTTCCAGGAACTTGATTTTTACCATATTATAAAAGTTTGTTGCATTTCAAAGACCAGATCGTACACTGAAATCCCAGAGGATTCATTCTCTAATGGGTGCGAACTGAGGAAAAGATAGGCAAACCAGTGACTTAAAATTCTGTGAATAAGCTGACTATTTCATTTGCTAATGTTGTTATTCTGATATTTTTGATAGAAAGTACTTCAGTCAGAATATATTCGCATTATTTATTCTAAGAAATGCATTAAAGTAAAATGAAAATTTGTGGACCCTGAAGCAGGAATAATGAACTAATTTGGTCCCTGCATAAGGAAAATATGGCAGAGTTTGTTCAAGGTTATTCTAACAGAGACTTCAGTATTTTATCACTCACACCAGAAGATTTCTACATGAAAGATGGCTAGTAAATCAGTAGCAAAGCATAGCGCACACACACACACACACACACATGCACACATGTAGGCATCAATGTACCCACACTTTTAGAATAGCTAAAGTCACAATTCTAGATGATGTTGTTCATAACATAGATGTCATAACCCAAATGGATAATTTTCGTCACCTGAAAGTGATAGTTGACAATTCATTTCTCACAGGTGTTTGTATAAGGTGAAGACAAGAGAAGTAAAATTATGTGAAAAGAGCTAAGGAAAGGATCCAAATACGGCTGTGTGTTAGCACATCCATTCCAGTAATCACTTCATAAAGCGACCTAACCTGACTTTTGGTGAGTGATGGTCACATTCAACTTTAAAGCAGGTACAGATTTTCTTATCATCACTGAGCAAGGGATTTGGAGTGACAATTCAATATATGGTGTTATACTTTATTTATAATTCACAAGTGGCTTTGAAATTTCGACTTTACCCTTTCTACAAGTTCCTGTCAGGTTCTATTACAGCTGATGTCTAAAGGACAGACCGCGTATTTCATAAAAAGTATTTGCTCCCCTGGCTTTGATGATGTCACCTGCTTCTTAGATGATAGTTTACTTTGTTACTTCTGAAAGTCAAATCAAAGAGCTCTATGTCTTGTTCTTTCTTATTAATGATACCTCTTTTAAAACCTTTAACTAGGTCCTAAGCTATACATTTTAAAAGCTTTTTACTGCCTTTTTTCCTTTTGCCCAAACTTCCAAGTCTTGAACATACCAACTATCAGAAAATTTCTTACAAACTAAACTGAGTTTTTGGAAGATGAGAGCAGAGTTTAAGAGGGGAAATGTATCTCATACATATGAAGGCATGGGTGGAATGAATAGAAACTAGCAAAATGGTGAAGCACACTGAGTTCACAGTAGGAGAGGGCCGTTGGCCCACACAAGCCTGAAGTAGCAAGAGCAAGAGTGTATTTTGTCAGTTGAACTGTATCCCACAAAAACTGACATGTTGAAAACCTAATTTTTATACGTTAGCATGTGACCCTGTTGGAAATAAGGTCATTATAAGGTCATTGCAGATGTAGCTGGTTCAGACACTTTGGAATAGGGTGGAACGTGATCCACAATATAACTAGAGTCCTTTTCAAAAGACAGCCATTGGAAGAGAGAGGGAGGAAGGGAGGTGAAAAGAGAGAGAGAGAGAGAGAGAGAGAGAGAGAGAGATTGATTCTCAAGGATACAGAGACAGGAAGAACATCAAGTGATGTTGGAGGCAGAGATGGAGTGATGCATCTACAAAACAAGCTGCAGAATGGAATGCCTATAGTACCAGAAACAGGGAGAAGGATGAAAAGATCCTCTGCTATGGTTTCAGAAGGCACATGGCTCTGCTGATACCCTGAGTTCAGATTTCCAGCCTCCAAAACTGTGAGATGTGTAAGTCTTGGTTGGTTTAAGAAGTCCTCATGATGGTATTCTGTTATGGTGGCCCTAGAAAACTAACGCAGACTGGTTACTGGAACTCAGTTGGAGTGTTGCTCTGCAGAGGAGGGAGGGAGGCTGCAGACTCAAGGGATGACCTTTGATACAGGAACATATAGTCCTAAGGAGCAGGAACAGTGGTAACAAATCTTCAGACCTATGTCATCATCATTTTCTCCTCTCCTGTCATGAGATGAGAGGTCATTGACTGAGTTTGTTAGGGAGATTGGAGCTAGCCAGGATCTCATCAATGCAGACTAAGAGATCAGCCTTCCAAGGCCCAAATGAGGCTACAAAAGAATGGAAAGGTTCTGGAGAAAGTAAGGTTAAGAATTTAAAAAGAAGCAGGGTATGGTGTCCAGTACCTGTAATTCCAGCAGCTCGGGAGGCTGAGGCAGGAGGATCCAGTGTTCAAAGCCAGCTTCAGCAATGGTGAGGTACTAAGCAACTCAGGGAGACCCTCTCTAAGTAAAATACAGAATAGGGCTGGGGATGTGGCTCAGTGATTGTGTGCCCCTGGGTTCAATCCCTGTTACCAAAAAAAAAAAAAAAAAAAAAAGAATATAAAAAGAAAAGATGGTGACTAAATGCTAAATGGAGCAGCATAATTGATGGAACAAACAAAACTAAACTAAAACCAAACCAAATAAGAAAAATTCCTCCCAGAGTCTAGTGCTTCTTCCTACACACACTATCGTGTGTCGTAAGATGAACCGCATGCCAGGCATTGCTTGGGACACTAGAATGCAAAGGTAAACAATGTGGTCAAGGTCCTTTTCTTCATGAAACTTGTAGTCTGACCATTAGACACATAGTTAAATAGGTGATTAATTAAAATTGTTATTAATACCACAAGAGAGAAGGGTAGGAAATGAGGAAGATTCACAGATTAATCTGCAGATTTAAGAATCTAAACTATCACCTGTAAAAGGTTGATTTAACATGAATTTATTGAGAAAGAAATTGGAGTGATGAAGTACATAAATTTTAAGTAGAGTAGCACAGAATATGGGTCAGACATATTTGGATTTGAATCTAGGCATCACTATTAATTTACTTACATACTTTGAAAGTTCCTTACTGCTTAATCATATTTATTTTCTTTCTTTGGCAAGAGGAAAAATACCTACAATACATTTTTACTGAAAAGAATATGAGATAATGTATTAGATGTCTGGCATAATTGTTGCAGAATAAGTGCTTGACAAATGGCAGAAAGAAGGAATCATTTAATGTGTTATTTAGAAGAGCTGGCAGCATTATAGTCTATAGTAGACAGCCCAAATCTATTGAGAACAATCCAGAGAAAGAAAGAATTTGGAATGGGGGCAATAAAATAGGAGAAAGGAGGCTAGTTTGGAAGGTTCAGCTCATGAGAAATTCAATCGAGAGTTCTCAACTCATTATCATTTTTCTGATTCATTATGTGTAAACAGGAAAGAGATTTGGAGTCAGGAAATTCAATTGAAATCAACTTCTACCTGAAAGAACTTGGGTGATCATAAATCTCTCTGAGCTTTATCTTCCTCAACTATAGGATGTGGTCAGTAATCCATGAGAGAATTATCCTACCAGAGTACAGGAAACTTGAAATGTGGTAGCTGGGAACATGAAGACGTCTCTCTGGGTGAGACAGCAAGAGGATGTAGCCTATTTTACTGTCAAGTGGGGGGCATCTTTTCCCTGTACTTAGAACAAGGAAGTTCATCTTGGAGCAAATGAATGGGATTAGCTGGGCGAGGTGGCGCAAGCCTGTAATCCAAGCGACTTGGGAGGCTGAGGCAGGAGGATCACAAGTTCAAAGCCAGCCTCAACAGTTGAGCGAGGCCCTAAGCAACTCAGTGAGACCCTGTCTCTAAATAAAATACAAAATGGGGCTGGGGATGTGGCTCAGTGGTGGAGTGCCCCTGGGTTCAATCCCCAGTACCCCCCAAAAAAAGACAAAAAAAAGGAATGGGATTGAGCAGAGAATACCATGTCAACCTTTGGTCGTTCAGCCCAGTTGTCTGTGGTCTCCTTTTCTTCCTCATGATCTAGAACTTTTATCACAAATTATCTCACCACATTCACATTATCATCATTTCAGATTTTTTTTGACCCCCAATTTTTTCTACATGGATGTGCACAAAACCTGTCTTCACCATCTTCTCTCTCTTGCTGACTCCAAACTTGGAAAACTTTCACGTTAATTACTATATCCTCCCTTCTTCATTATCATGAGTGACAAAAAACCCAACTAGGAGAATCCATTAAAACATCTAAAATGTGACATGATATAAAGTACTGGTTCTATTGTATTACTGCTATGTCTATTTTTAAGATTGTTTTTTCTATTGTGAATTGAGCTGCTATAAACATTGATGTGGCTGTGTTACTGTAGTATGTTAATTTGAAGTCCTCTGGGTATAAACCAAGGAGTGGAATAACTGGGTCAAAAGGTGGGTCCATTCCAATTTTTCTGAGGAATCTCCACCCTGCTTTCCAGAGTGGCTGTACCAATTTGCAACTCCACCAGCAATGCATGAGTGTGCTTTTCTCCCCCACAGCCATGCCAATATCTATTATTTTAGATTATGTAGAGGGAAATGAGAGGGGGAGTAGGTGGAGAATAGTGGAATGAGAAAGACATCATTACCTATGTACATGTGTGATTAACAAGAACGATATGAATGTCCATCATGAACAACCATAGAAATGAAAATTTGTACACTATATGTGTACAATGAATCAAAATGAAGTCTGTAAAAATAAAAATGAAAACAAAAATTTATATTTAACAAATTTCAAAATATAAAAAAAAAGAAATAGGCTTTAATTAAAAAAAAAAAGATTTTTTTTTTTTTTTTTTCTGGTACTGGGGTAGTGAAACCAGAGGTGCTTTACACAAAGCCACATCCCCAGACCTTTTTATTTCTTATTTTTGGGAGAGGGTCCTGCCAGGTTGCTGAGGCTGGTCTAGAACTTGTGATTTTTCTGTCATACTCTCCTGAGTCACTGGGATTATGGGTGTGCTGCTGTACCTGGCTCTTAGGATGTTCTATTGTGATAATATTCCCTCCTTCAATTTTGAAGTTTTCACTTACACAACCTCTCTTATCAATTTACTCTTACCCAAAGGAATCCTTATGGATCCTGCCATTATGAGTTTTCCTTCTTCTCAGACCACAGAAGATAAAAATAGCTAAATTGCAAAGGGAAACTATGCATTTTTGAGGCCCTCAAGGTTTGCTGAGTCTTTTATGGGGGACAATGATCAGTGTGAGCATGTAATGAGAGGAAGTCCTGGAATTTTTAAGAACTTGGGATGAGAAAATATTTTGCTAATTTTGTTTGCAAAGTATTTTTAAATGACTTTAAGGAACAAAATTATTAAGCATATTGTGGAATTTTCACCAATAACCATGTCCCTCACACACACACACACACACACACACACACACACACACACATTCTAACCAAAGGCAAGAGGTGAGTCAGGGAAATTAAAGGTCCACAAAACCTACATCCCATGAGAAGAAACCAGAGACATTTTCTTTACACTGTGTGTGGCTGACAACATTTTCAGCTCTGTGGAGGAATTGGTAAGTTCATTTCAGAATCACTCTTGGTAATATTTGGTAGCTTGTAGTGCATGTAATGTGTCTGAGCTGTAAAACATAAAGAGAAAGCATTTCAAAGTTCTGTCACCCAGCCAGGCCTTTGTTGCCCACTGTCCAATTGTCCAGTCATGGAAATGGACAGAGAGTGTATTCAAAAGGTGGCCACATGTGTGGAGATAGGAAAATAAGTCTCAAATCCACCTCCCTACCTACAGGGTTTAGGAATATGGGTGGGATAAAGGAACAAGGTGATCTAAGGAGTGAGGACATGTGATTGCAGGTGAGGTCATTGGTGGTTTGTGTACCTGTGCTCAATCTTCACACCTCTTCATAGGGTACATGTTCAGAAAATGGCAGCAGGGAGAGTGCTCAGCCCTGTGATATCAAGAAGGAACTCGTCAGACACCTGTGTAGGTTCAAGCAAAGAGTGATTGGTTTCAACAAAGGCAGCCTACATGTCCCTGAAAAGTTACCTAGATGACCCTTGTTATCTGGCCTCACACATCAGAGGCGTTACTTACACCAGAGCTAGCAGACACTATTACTATATTGCTCAGCCTCACGATCTACAAAATTAGTGATTGTAAAAGTCAACTACAAGCAAGTAGCTGGGGGCTTACTTGGGATTTCTCTGGGTTCCAGCTCTCACATGGCTTTGTGAGCACAGTCAATTCTTTTTTAAAATTTTTGTTAGCTCATACATGTGGTCTAGATTTACTGTCTCCACCTCTGTTGCCTCAAAAACTCTTGATTTCAAAGTTCTTGCTACTGAACAAATTTTAGCAACTATTTTAGCATATATTGACCTTAAGAGGCCTGTCTCTGTCTGAGAGTGGCCCTTTTACACAGGCATAGTAGGTGCTCAGTTAGCATTAGCTAATTCTGGATCTGACAAAGGAACATACAAGAAACTATAAGAGGAACAAGAAAAATAAATGCATGTTTAGCTTTTGCTAGTGACTGTTCCTCTTTCTGTCTAGACAGTAAGAACCAATTTAAAGGCACTGGATAGATAATACATGATAAAATAAAGCCAACAGTAAAAAAATTCCATCAAGAATGTGATATAATAAAAATAAAGGCAATTATATAACTACAAGAAAAAATATAAATATGTCCATATAAACAGTAACCAGTGTAAGTTATGTATAATTTCAATATCCTAATACAAATAAGACAAAATCGATATTGCTGAAATCAACATATATTATAAAAATAATCAGATTTTATTACTAACCCTGATAACTACTATATATTTATTTGGGATTTTATTGCTCTGTGTTTAATAAAATATTACAGATTTCTGGAGTTTTATGAAGTATTCCATCACGTTAATATTACATCCCTTTCATATAAATTGAAATAATTACCAAATATTTCCAAACTATGTTTATGGGTATAAATCCATCAGCACGGTGGGGCTGAAAGACTTTCATGTCTTTTCCCACTTTTGAAATGTTAATATTCATATTTAATTTGTAAGTTTATTGGAAAGATATCTTAGAACTTGAAAGGTGAAATGCACCACTATTCTTTCATGACTATATTCTACCCAGTTACTGAGAAAGTATTCTTGGTGGCCATTTTCTTTCTTTCTTTCTTTCTTTTTTTGCTTTGCTAATCACACTTCAGGCTGGATCCATTCTTCCAGTCGTCTGAATACTTCAATAATCTAATTTAATTTCCTGTGTTCAGAAACTACCTGCTAGAATCCAGGCTTCATATGGTCCCAGATTTATCTTTGACTATGTCACTTCTTTTTCAAATATCATTTAAAAAAAAACTAATTCCTTCAAGAATGACATCTATTCTCCTTAAAATGCAGTCAAGAATAGAATTTGAGGGGTTGGTTGTGCAGTTTATTGGTAAAGTACTTCCTAGTTTAATCCCAACACCATAGGGGTTAAAAAAAAAAAAAAAAGTGGTGCATCTCTCCATCACCATTGGATTTTTATAGCCTTGATAGAAAACCCTCAGTTAAGCCCTAACATTTAAGGAAAGGCTGTCCAATGTCATGTCAAAATTCTGGACCTGCCACTTATTTGCTGTGCAACTTTGTCAAATATCTCCATTTATTTAAAAAAAAATGGAAAAAGTCTTTCTTGTTTTTCTTGTGGTGAAGATTTAAAGGGTCTGATATGGTAAGTGTCCAATAAATGTTAATTTCTATTTTTGCTCTGCAGTCATTATCTCCTGGTTTCTATCAATGAGTTTTATCTAGTTTCTACTTATTTCTCTACTCCTTCATGCCACAATTTTATGTACCCGTTAAGACCCAAACCTACTTCTTCCTACTAGAAGAACCAAGCCCAACATAAGCACTCTTAGATAGCTTTTGTGCTGCTGTGACTAAAAAATCTGACCAGAACAATTGTAAGAGGAAAAGTTTATTTGGGGGTTCACAGTATCAGAGGTCCACAGAAGGTTGGCTGCATTCCTCAGGGCTCGAGGCGAGGCTGAACATCATGGTAGAAGATTGTGGCAGAGGGAAGCAGCTCACATCATCAGGAAGTCGAAAAAGACTCCACTTGTCAGATGCAAGTAATCCAGTCCCCACCACCTGCCTTCAGTTACCACTCAGTTAATCCCATCGGGGATTAATTCGCTGATTAGTTTAAGACTTTCAAAATCCAATCATTTCCCCTCTGAACCTTCTTCCATTGTCTCACATGTGAGCTTTTGGGGGACACCTCAAATCCAAACCATAACGCACTCTAAATTCATTCTTGCATTTTGAAAACATTTTGTTTTTATTATGGTTCCAAAATATACATGCAAAGCAGAAGCTCTTAAGGAGGTGGTTAATTTTTCTTTAATACAACTTTGTTTTGCTTTACTTGTTATAAAGGGCTATATTGTGGGAATTGAAGTATGTATAAACAAATTTTCTGTGAGAAAGAAATAAGAGACTTTTTTTTCTATTGGGGATTACACTCAGAGGCACTCTTCCTTTGAGTTATATCCTCAGCCCATTTATTATATATTTTGAGGCAGAGTCTATGTGTCCCAAGCTGCCCTTGAACTTGGAATCCTTCTGCCTTAACTTCCCAAATCAGTGGGATTACTGGTTTGTACCTCCATGCTCAGCTTATAAGAGGCTCCCTTCTAAGGCCCTTTTCAAGGACGATAGTGAGAGCAAGCTCTATAAAGTAGCACTTCCCCTACGAGATTATGCAGGACTGAATGTCTGCAATCTCCCAAAATCCATACATTGAAATCCAAACCCTTAGTATAGTAATATTAGGAACCTGGGACTTTGGGAGGAGAGTAGATCCAGAGAGAGGAGCCATCATGAAGGGAGCCTTGTCTGTGAGAGAAGGTCCTGCATCAGAAACTGAATCTGCTGCCATCTCCATCCTTGGAATCCCTTCCCCTGGAACTGTAAGAAATAGATGTTTGTAAGCGACTCACTTTGTGACATTTTGTTATAGCAGCTGAAGTGGACTGAACCAGGCTGATAGTAAGTGCTCGCAGAAATGCCAGTTTGCATTTTTTTGCCAGTGTTTACAGAATAGCTATAACTTAAAAAAAATGTTTAATTCTTTATGGATTTTCTCTTTCCTCAGAAATCTTGTCTGTGGCAAATTTGTTTTTTAAAAAAGTATAATGATACCACACAGACACTTCATTGTCAACAGGCCCCCCAATGAGTTTCATGTGATTACCTATATTTCTTTTTCCTTTTTTTTTTTTTTTTTTTTTTGGTGTAGAATATCTGTCAATGTGGAGACATTAGAAAATGATGGACTTAAAACTCTCCCACACAGGAACCTGGGTTATGTGCTCCACATCAATCATTCACAAGCCATTAGCACTAAAAGTCTTCAGTGATGGAATTAAATACATGGGCTCTGTTATTAAATTATTTCTGATGATAGGAAAGGTAAAGCAGGGAATGAAAGAAAATTTAAAGCATATGAAGTGGTCTCTAGATGCAACTAAAAATAAAGGAGTAGATCATCTAATGACCACTTTTTTTAAAAGGATGACTTGGTATCATGGGCCTGTGTTCACTGTGCTAAGAATTAGCTTAAAGAAGAATGACCAAAATGATTTGCAAGGTTTCCATAAAAGCTTATCAAATTTAGTGTATTATAAGTGAAGTAGTCATCTTTTAGAAAAACAAGTGACAAGATGTACATTTTAGCAGTTGATAAATATGTAGGGCTATTTCAATTTGTAAAAAACACTCTGAATTAAAGGTTTTTGCTAGGAGGTAGAGCTTCCTATCAAAACTAGTGTACTCTCCAGTAAATCTTTTAAGTACATGTGTGTGTAGGTAATGACAGCTTACAACATGATTGTCACAACACATTGAATGTGTCATCATCTTCTCTCTCTCAATATATTTTACATTGTGTATATGTACCACAGTTTCTTTATCCATTCATCTATTGAAGGGCATCTAGGTTGGTTCCACAATCTAGCTATAGTGAATTGAACAGCTATGAACATGGATGTGGCTGCATCACTGTAGTATGCTGATTTTAATTCCTTTGAGTATAGGCCAAGGAGTGGGATAGCTGGGTCAAATGGTGGTTCCATTCTAATTTTCTAAGGAATTTCCACACTGCTTTTCAGAGTGGCTGCACTAATTTGCAACCCCACCAGCAATGTATGAGTGTATTCTTTTCCCCACATCCTCACCAACATTGATTGTTGCTTGTATTCTTGATAATAGACATTCTAATTGGGGTAAGATGAAATCTTAGGGTAGTTTTGATTTGCATTTCTCTCATTACTAGGGATGTTGAACATTTTTCATATATCTGTTGATTGCTTGTAGATCTTCTTCTGTGAAGTGTCTGCTTATTTTCTTAGCCCATTTATTGATTGGGTTATTTATATTCTTGGTGTAAAGTTTTTTGAGTTCTTTATAGACTCTGGAGATTAGTGCTCTATCTAACATGTGTGTGGCAAAGATTTTCTCCCACTCTGTAGGCTCTCAATTCACATTGCTAATTGTTTCTTTTGCTGAGAAAAAGCTTTTTAGTTTGAATCTATCCCAATTATTGATTCCTGTTTTTATTTCTTGTGCTTTGGGAGTCCTGTTAAGGAAGTCTTGTCCTAAGCCAACATGATACTGATTTGGACCTACTTTTTCTTCTGTTAGGTGCAGGGTCTCTAGCCTAATTCCTAGGTCCTTGATCCATTTTCAGTTGATCTTTGTGCAGGGTGAGAGGGGTTTAGTTTTAATTTGCTGCATATGGATTTCCCAGCACCATTTGTTGAAGAGACTATTTTTTCTTCATTGCATCTTTTCTCCATTGTATGTTTTTGTCTAGTATAAGAAAACTATATTTATGTGGATTTGTCTCTGTGTCCTCTACCTGTCTATTTTGGTGCCAATACCATGCTGTTCTTGTTACTATTGCTCTGTAGTATAGTTGAAGGTCTGGTATTGTGATACTACCTCTTTCACTTTTCCTGCTAAGGATTGCCTTAGCTATTCTGGATCTCTTATTCCTTTAAATGAATTTCATGATTGCTTGCTCTATTCTATGAGGTATGTCATTGGGATTTTAATTAGAATTGCATTGAATTTGTATAGCACTTTTGGTAGTATGGCCATTTTGATAATATTAATTCTGTCTATCCAAGAACATGAGAGATCTTTCCATGGTCTGAAGTTTTCTTTAATTTCTTTCTTTAGTGTCCTGTAGTTCTCATTGTAGAGGTCTTTCACCTCTTTTGTTAGATTGATTCCCAATTTTTTTTTTTGAGGTCATTGTGAATGTGTAGTTTTCCTAATTTCTCTTTCAGAGGATTCATCACTTATGAATAAGAATGCATTAGATTTATTAGCATTGATTTTATATACTACTACTTTATTGAATTCATTTATGAGTTCTAGTAGTTTCCTGGTGGAAATTTTTGGCTCTCTAAATAAAGAATCATATCATTGGCAAATAGGGATAGTTTGAGTTCTTCTTTTTCCTATTTGTATCCCTTTAATTTCTTTGGTCTGTCTAATTGCTCTGGCTAGAATTTCAAGGACAATTTTGAATAGAAGTGGTGAAAGAGGGCATCCCTGTCTTGTTCCAGTTTTTAGGGGGAATGCTTTCAGCTTTTCTCCATTTAGGATGATGTTGACCATGGGCTTAGTGTAAATAGGCTTTATAATGTCAAGGAGTGTTCCCACTATCAAGAATAAAATTATGGCATTTGCAGGTGAATGGATGCAGTTGAAGAATATGTGAGATGAGCCAATCCCAGAAAACCAAAGTTCAAATGATCTCTCTGATTAAGTGGATGAATTAAATATATATATATACATATATATATATGTATATATATTTTTTTTCTCAGATTCAACAACATGGATAATCTTTGGATTTATCATATGAACCTCAACCATTCGATTCCTTGAGAGATTGGTTAATGAATCATATCTACACAATGATATTGACTATGCTAGGCTGGAAGGAAATGTGCCATTTTAAATCTGTTGCTTACTATTTTCATCATCAAGATTGGGGAGCGTATGTGACATGGTTTCTTGAAAGTCTACCCATTTTCAGAGGAGTACACTGGAAAAGCAGTCAATCATTCTCCCAGTTAAGATGGATACTTACTGCAATTCGCATGATGCCTTTATCTTCAAACAATGGACGTCATCAGGTGTGTGCTTGAGGACCAAGAGAGCATGGGAATCGAGAACTCTCTCTAACACGAACAAGTCAAGATATGTGCCTGTTAAACCCAGGAGTTTTGTGCAGAATAAATTGAATAGATGGAGGACTTACACTTTCTGGTAGATAGTGAGTTTTTCTGTCTTCCCACTGAGTACAACTAAGAACTCAGAAGATTATACATAAATCAAATGTAAAAATGCTGAATGGTGAGGAGAAGGCAGCCCATCTAGCAAACTCAGGATCCATGTAATGATGTGATGGTGGATTCGCTGGATTTTAATTTACTTTGTATATGGAAGAGTTGCAGCAGAATAAGTCATAAACCCAATGTGTAGAGATGAGAAAATCCCTACAAAAGTCTATGGTCAAATCCCCCAAACAGGATGGGGGAGTATGGGGAAAAAGTAAAATTTTAAGAAAAAAAAAAAAAAAACCTGCTGCCCTTCCTGCTGAAGAACTCAGAAAAACCTGTCACATTCATCTCCACACAACTCCGAAAACCGTCCAGTAGAGGCCTTAGATATTTGTGCCTTTTAGGATGTGATGATGGCTCCCTTTCACCAGTAAGGACAGTGTCACCAGCATCAAGTGGGAGTCAGAACTTGTATTCCCATTGGGCCGTGAAAAGGAATTAAAATAGAGGAATTTGTGATAATTAAATGAACAAAAATAAATAAAATTTCCAAGCCAAGAAATAGAAGATAGGAAGAATAACCAAATGATAAATTAAAAACTGCAAGATACGAAAATAAATATTTTTTTAAAAAAATTCAATGAAGGGTCTCCTAAGAATAATGGAGGAAACAGGAGAAAGAATCAATGAAGACAAAGGTCAAACCACAGAAATTACCTGCTATCCACCAGAGAAAGGGCATGTAGGCTGAAATGCAAAACGGAGAATCTTCACATGTAGGATTACCGTGAAAGATGGAGCATTCTGCCATTGGAGTTCCAAAGGAGGGGATACAGAAGACAGAAATGAAAAAGTACTCAAGGTAATGATACCTGAAACTTCCCAAATCTCACAACAACACAAACCTAAAGCATCAGAGGGTAAACAAAGCCTGAACAGTACAAATAAAGAAAAATCCACAAGAAGAAATACTGCAGTCAAAAATATATAACAGAAACAAAAAAATCGTGAAAGCCATAAGAGACATTACCTCCAGGGGGAAAGCAATACCAGTGATGGATGATCTTTCATCAGAAATCATGCAGGTCAGTCAGGCATGGTGATGCACACCTGTAATCCATCAGGTTGGGAGGCTGAGGCAGGAGGATTGCATGTCCAAAGCCAGTCTTGGCAACTTAGAAAGGCCTTAAGCAACTTAGTTTTTTGTTTTTTGTTTTTTTTTTTTGAACCAGGGATTGAACTCAGGGATACTCGGCCACTGAGCCACATCCCCAGCCCTATTTTGTATTTTATTTAGAGACAGGGTCTCACTGAGTTGCTTAGGGCCTCGCTAAGTTGCTAAGGCTGGCTTTGAACTCACGATCCTCCTGACTCAGCCTTCCGAGTCGCTTGGATTACAGGCATGCGCCACCATGCCCAGCTGCCTTAAGCAACTTAGCAAGACCCTATCTCTAAATAAAAATACTTTAAATAAAGATCTGGGGATGTGGCTCAGTGGTTAAGTGCCCCTAGGTTCAATCTCTGGTACAAAAAAAAAAAAAAAGAAAGAAAAGAAAAATCATAGAGATTTGAAGAAAAGGCATGACATTTTTCAAGTGCGAAAAGAAAAAAAAACTATCAACTCAGAAGCCTTTATCCAGCAAAATTGTCCTTCGGGAATTAAAGGGAAAATCAGGGTACCAATAGATGCAGACAAACTAAGAGCACGTGGCCTAGTAGGTGGAGGCTGAAAATACAGATAAAACAAGATCTAGAAATAGTAGGGAAATAAACAAAGGACATTTGGAAATCAGAAAGCAAATAAAGAACTCAGTAACAAGAACAAATACAAGAATCATTTCTTCTCCTCTTGACCTTCTTATATTATACTTGGCAGTGTGAAAATTAAAATGCTGACATGATTCTAAACATATTTAGAGAAGATTTCTAAGAAAAATATATTAAAATGGGAGGAGGATAAAAAGACAAAGAGATTTAAGGTTTGTATACTTCATCAACTGGTAAAGTTGTTACACACACACATCTTACAAAGGTGTGAGTGTGTGTCTGTGTGTAATGTAATTCCTTGAACAACTATCAAAAAACAAAAAAGAAAAAATGAAAGAGACACATAAACACTATAGAAACATCAAAATGAAATTGCAGAAGTTGAATTCACAAGAAAACAGGAAAAAAATAAAACATAAAAATAAAAGCAGAATCCAGAACTGAAATAACAGCTGCAGGCCCTTATTTATCAACAGATTACATGACAGTGGTCCAAACACATCAATTAAAATACAAGATTGAACTCAGTCATATGGACAAAATACTCAGGTCATATATACTAAATCATATTAAATCTCAATCTAATAATTGAGCTCATAGCTTACAATCAAGGAAATAAAGATGAAAAAACAAAAAAAGTAATTAAAAATATGATGTAAGATCAATGATACTTAAAGCAATATGAATAGAAAAATATGAAATACAAACAAATGTTTGGGAAAAGTTAATAAAATTGACAAGTCTCCAATAAATTGGATTTAAAAAGTAAAGATTAATTAGCAGTATCTGATATGGGAAGGGATATCACAATCACTTCTGCAGACCATATAAGGATAATAAAGAAAATTCTGAGAACTGCATAAATTTGACAACTTGGATGAAATTGACCAATTAAAAAAAAAGTATAAACCACCAGAACTCACCCAATATGAAGATGTGAAGTAGTAATTTGAATAGTCCTATATCTATTAAGGAAATTGGAGTTAAAATTAAATCTCTCAAAATAGAAATCTTCATGCCCAGATGGCTTCACAGGAGAATTCTAACAAATGTTAAAGAAAATTTAACACCAATTCTACACAATATCTTCCAAAAAGTAGAAGAGAATAATTTCCAATTCATTTTATGAAGCTAGACTGATAGCAGATCTAAACAAAGATAGTGTAAAACAAAGTAAGAAAATTATAACTAATGCCCCTCAGTTACACAGAAGGAAAAATTCTTAAACATTTAGAAAACAGAATTCAGAAATACGTGAAAGAAATTGTACACAACCAGAAAGTGGGATTTATTTCCAAGACATGAGTATGGGTTTAATATTTAATAGGCTAAAAAGACCTCATATTATCATATTAATCAGTGTAGAAATGGTATTTGAAAAAATTCAATACCCATTCACGATAAAAAGAAATCAAAATATAAAGGAACTTCCTCTACTTGATAAAAAGTATCTGTCACGAAAACCTAACTTAACGTTATGCCTAATGTTATGGTGTTCAGGAACGGGACAAAGATATCTAATCATTATTATTTAACACAGAGGGAGGTATTCTAACCACTGAGATTAACAAGAAATGAAAATAAAAATAATTGGAGAGAAAGAAATTAAATTGCATTTTCAGATAACACAACCGCATGTATAAAACCTGTCAATGAATCTCCAAAATATCTCTAGAATTATAAATGAGATTAGTAAGGTTGCAGTATACAACATAAGCATACACGTAGCAATTTTATTTCTATGGCAATGAAGATATATCCACTGGAATTAAAATAAATATGACTTATAATCAGTAAAATACCTAAATACTCAGATGTATATGTAACAAAATACATACAGGATTTTTTCCAACTATAAAATGCTAATAAAAATTAAAGAACATCTAAACAAATACAGAACCATGCCATGTTGTGGGTTGAAAAACTCAATACAATAAAGATGTCATTTCTCCCCAAAGTAATAAATAGGTTAAGTGGGATGCCTATAAAAATTCCAGCAAAATTTTCATACACAGGGGGGTCCAAGATGGCGGGCTAGAGGAAGGCTGCATTCCTACTTGCTCCGTGGATTCCTACTTGCTCAGGATTCAAACAGCAGGAATATGACTCTCAACGAGATTTTATATTCAAAGCACATATAAGGGGTCCCCAGGTGCCGCTCCAGAACCAACTCAGCCGGGCTGGGCTCGGCCCCACGGCAGGGAGCTACCATCCGGGAGCGCCAGGCCCGGCAGCTGCTTCGGAGCCACTGACCTGGGTCTGCGCCGGCCAACAAGTGAGTGTGGGTCCCCAGCAGCGCTTTGGAATCACTGGCCGCGGCTCCAGCACCAGCTGGCGGCCTCCCAGGCAGAGGCCGAGCATCTCAGACTACCTGGGGCATCCAGCGGTGTCCGGGGATGTCTGGCCGGGAAACTCTGGGATCGCGGACTCTGGCGGGGAGTTGGAACTAATCCACGCCATTTTGGTGGCTTAACTGGCGGAGAAGGTCCATTTCCAGCTTCCTGGGGCCGCCAGCGGTGTCTGGAGTGGTCCGGCGGGGAGCTTAGGGCCTTTGGCGCCAGCTTACAGTGTCCCCAGGAGAGAGCAACCACCTGCCACTGCCTGAACCCCCAGCGAGGAGTTCAGGTCAGCCTGGGCTCTCAAGCCCAGTGTCTCCATCACTGAGCACAGTTCTGTGACACCACCCCAACTTGACTTAGTGCCCAGGCCCACACCCAGGCCTGGAGTCTACCACCTTGCTGTATCTAATTGTCTATCAACACTAGGCTGCCTCTGCCCAGAAGCATTGATCATTCCCAACCTGGAGGTAGTGGGACAGCACCTTTCTTGGGTCACCGCTTGATCAAGCACCCCTCAAGCAACAGAGGGGAAGATACATGAGCACCATGAGAAAACACAGGAAGAAAGTGTCCCAATTAAACCTAG
>JAJEJO010001342.1:0-61640 GCA_020662805.1 Glaucomys volans | reverse complement strand
ATTCCAAGTTTTCTGAGGAATCTCCACACTGCTTTCCAGAGTGGCTGCACCAATTTGCAACTCTACCAGCAATGTATGAGTGTGCCTTTTTCCCCACATCCATGCCAATATCTATTATTGTTTGTGTTCTTGATAATAGCCATTCTAGTACAATGAATCAAAATTAAGTCTGTAAAAATTAAAAGATATATAATATATATATACACTTTAAATTTTAAGACAGTTGCTATGTAATAATGTTTATAAAACAAAAAATAGTGCTGAGTACAATGTAAAGCTATATATTTAAACAAATAGGACAAGAGTTCATGCAAGTGTTGAATATTAGGAAATGGTAGGAATATAATTGGTTATCCTACTATTTCAGGGAAGGAATAATTTACATTATTTGGTGCATACTGAAATTTATTTTTTTTATTTTTTAAATTAGAGAGTTCTTATTGATAAATGAGTACAAATATATTCAAAATAGCAGTATCCATCTTCCCAGAATATGATGAAGGAGTATGAATGTAAGAAAAAGATATTACATTTCAATAAAATTATCAATTAAAGATAAAAAAATAACCAACACATTTAATGCCCAAGGTTTTTGGCAATGGTACAAGAGCACTTCAGTGGAGGAATATGGCCTTTTCCAAAAATGATACTACACAATTGACTATCCATAGGCAAAATAATAAATCTTGATCTGAATGTCAAATTGTATACAAAAATTAACTGAAAATAACATTAAGCGAATGTAGAAGTATGAGGTGTATTAATGTGTAAAATTCTTCAATAGTGAGGGCTAGTCAAAGATTTATGTCCATGCCCCTTTAGGGACTAGTATTTGAAATATAAAAAAGAAATCTTGAAAATTAACAATAAGAAAATAAGCAGTCCAACTAAAATGGGCAAAAGAAATGAACAGAAAACTCCTCAAAGAAGATATAATGTTAAAGATGAGCATGTGAAAAGCCACTTAACCCTATTTATCATTAGACAATTGCAAATTAAAACAAGGAGATTCAACTGCACAATTATTAATGTGGCTACTGTCCACACACTGACACCACCAAATGATCCCAAGTGTTCTGAACAACAGGGATGCTCTTTTCTGCAGATGAGAATGAAAAATGTTGCTGTCTCTTAAACAACCAAACGTAGCCTTAATAAAAGATGCAGTGATAAACCAGGCAGGCGTGGTGGTGCTCATCTGTAATCCCAGGGACTAGGGAGGCTGAGACAGGAAGATCGTGAATTCAAAGCCAGTCTCACTCAGAAATATAGTGAAACCCTGTCTTAACATAAAAAATAAAAAGTACTGGGGATGTGGCTTCGTGGTAGAGCAGCCCTGGGTTCAGTCCCTAGTACTACATTAAAAAAAATGATACAGTGATAGTACTCATTGGTATTTACACAAATGTTAAAACTTTATTTACATGATAACTTGCACATGATATGTATATATATGTATATATAGTTGTTTATTCTTTTATTATGACTATTAACTCATATTAGTTGAACAAATTGACATTTCTCTACATGAACCCGTCATTTTTTAATTTCTTCTATCTTACCTACTACTCTTTCTTTGCATCTCCTGCTCTCCCCAACATCCATGGTCCTCTTCCTCTTCTCTAATAGTTTTTCTTCTTTAAGGTCTTGTGTGTGTAAGTGTGTGTGTGGTGGAGGAGGTGTATGATCTGCATATGAGAGAAGACATGTGATATTTGCCTTGTGATATTTGTCTTTTTATGTCTGACTTATTTTACCTAACACAATGACCTCTAGACCCATTCATTTTGATGCAAATCATTATTTCATTCCTCTTTATGGCTGAATAATATTCAGCCATAAAGAGGAATGAAAATATTGTGTACACATGGAATGAATTTGTTTACCCATTCATCTGTTGACAGGCACTGAGATTGATTTCATTACTTGGCTATTGGAAAGTTGGCTATTGGGAGCTGTGCTACAATAAACCTGGATAGGCAGAATCTTTTTCGTGTACTTACTTCAGTTCCCTGTGGTACACACTCAGGAGTGGTATAGCTGAATCATATGATCTATTTTTTTTTTTTTTTTTTTTTAGGAATCTCCTCCTGTTTTCCATAGTGGTTGTACTAGGTTACATTCCAAGCAATGGTATATAACGTTTCCTTTTTCCATATCCTCTCCAGTGTTTTTTGTTGTTGTTATTTTCTGACTGAGGTAAAGTGGAACTTCAAGGAAAACTTTTTTCCCATTTCTCTTATGCTTAAAGACATTAACATTTTGTATGTATTTGTGGACTCTTTGTTCTTTGCTTTAGATGTATCTGTTCAGATCATTTGCCATTTTTATTGCATTATTTTTTTGATGTTAAATGTTTTTTGAGGTCTTTATTTATTCAGGTATTCATAATGCCAGATGAATAAGTTGCAAAGATTTTCTTCTATTTGCACGTTGCCTCTTCACTCTGTGGATTGTTATTTCTGCTGTGCAGAAGATTATATATATGTGCCCATTTGTCTGTTCTTGCTTTTATTTCCCAAGATAATGTGGGCTATTCAGAAAATGGTTGCCTGTGCCTATATATTGAAGTGTTTCCCCTAAGAGTTTCAAAGTTTTGTTTTATTCTTACTTTCCAGAAACTGAAAACAATCAAGATACCATTCAGTGGTTGAATGGATAAACGAACTCTGGTATATCCATTCAATGGATAAGTAAAATGATATTTAAACCATGAGGAAAAAAACATGAAAAATCCTCAATTATATATATGTGAAGGAAACCACTATTCATAGTTGTGTTATATATAAAATATTCTGGAAAAGGCAGAAATATAGAAGCAGTAAAATGGTCAGTGTTTGCCAGGGATTTGGTGGGAAAAAGAAGGAAAGAATAAGTGGAAGACAGAGGATTTTTAAAAGTTTTTACAGACTGCATTTTGATTAACTGCACACAAATGGGGTACAACTTTTTATTTCTATGATTGTGCATGGTGTAGATTCATACCATTCATGTAATCATACATGTACATAGAGTAATAATGTCTGCTACATTCCACCATGTTTCATACCCCCTCTCCCATCCCCTCTCATTTCCCTCTACGTAATCTAAAGTTCCTCCATTCTTTTCTCACCTCCCACCCAAAAACCCAATTATATATCATCATCCACTTATCAGGGAATAGATTTGGTCTTTGGTTTTTTGGGATTGGCTTATTTCACTTAGCATGATATTCTCTAATTCCATCCATTTATCTGCAAATGCCATAATGTTATTCTTCTTTATGGCTGAATAATATTCCATTGTGTATATATACCACAGTTTCTTTATGGATTCATCTGTTGAAGGGATCAAACTTCCTTAACAAGACTTCCAAAGCACAAGAAATCAAAGCAAGAATCAATAAATGGGATGGATTCAAACTAAAAAGCTTTTTCTCAGCAAAGGATATAATCAATAATGCAAAAAGAGCCTACAGGGTGGGAGAAAATCTTTTCCACACACATTTCAGATACAGCACTAACCTCCAAAACTTATAAAGAACTTGCAAAACTTTACACCAAAAATACAAAGAACCCAATCAATAAATGGGCCAAGGAACTGGACAGACACTTTACAGAAGATGTACAGGAGATTAATAAATATATGAAAAAGTTTTCAACATCTCTAGTAATTAGAGAAATGCAAATTAAAACAACTCTAAGATTTCATCTTATTCCAAATAGAATGGCTATTATCAAGAACACAGACAATAATAGATGTTGGTATGGCTGGGGAAAAAGGCACACTTGTACATTGCTGGTGGAGTTGCAAATTGGTTCAGTCACTCTGGAAAGCAGTGTGGAGAAATTCTCAGAAAACGTGGAATGGAATCACCTTTTGACCCAGTTATCCCACTCCTTGATTTATACCCAAAGGACTTAAAATTAGCATACTACAGTAACACAGCCACATCAATGTTTATAGCAGCTCAATTCACAATAGAAAGACAGAGGATTTTAAGGGGGATGATTAAACAATTCTGCATGGTACTATAATGGTGGATACATGTCATTATTCATTTCTCCAAGCTCAGAACATATGTAAATTAAAGTATATAAATATAGCATACCAATTAAATCAAATATAACACACAATTGAAAGATGTGAGCAATGGGAAAATGTACTGTGAGAAGGGGGTAAGAAACATTTGTACTATTTGCCCAACTTTTCTGTAGCTTGCTCCCAAAATTTTAATATCATTAATTAAATAAAATGCAAGTCTTATTAATTAGCATTGCATTCCTGTGAGGCAATGCATCAGATAGTGCAGTTACTAGGTAAATATTCCATGTGATCAGAAGTAGGCTGCAGAAAGGAAGATTCAATATTATGCAAGGGAGGAGAGAGGAGAGCTGCATTTCAAAGTAAAGATATTGAATACTTGTCAGGGGCTCTCTGTTACTTTGTTTAATGTATAACTAAAGATAACAGAAATGGAGAAGATCTCCTTGGTTCAGATATTCACCAAAAATTAATTAACTTCTCTGATTAGCTCATAAACAATGACCTACAAGTAGGCATTGATTTAAGAACTGGAGATAAAAAAAAAAGACTATATATGCTGGTGGTGCAATTTAAAGGCCAGAATAATTTGATGCCAGTCAACAGTCTTAGGGTCCAGCATTACGTTCATCTATGAAACCTCTCTTAACCAAGTCATTTAAAGTTTGGGGCTTATAAGTCAAAATACAAGATAACAAATTGAATTTATGTATTTTTTTGCAAATGTTTTACTACTGAAGATTTTTTATTACCTTTTAATAAACCCAGGTTTTACCTTGTTGAGCAAAAAAACTACACATTTTAAATCAATGTCTATTTTTCTCCATTCTTATTTTTCAAAACCATGTACATATATCATTCAGAACATTTAATTATCATGAGACAAATAACCAGGATTTCCATAGTAAATTGATATCATTTCTTCCCCCAAATATGAAAGATGTTATTTTATTTAACCCATGTAACTTTATGGAGATTCTCCTTCAGGGTTTTAAAAATACTGACAATTTGTCCTGGGAATTGCATTAACTTTATTGGGTTTTTATGAAGATTAATGACTCGTACCAAACTTTGTGAAAACAATAGGAATTTTAAGAGCTGAGAATTTTGTCAACATCATCACCACCACCACCACCACCAAAGCCCCCTCCTCATCGTCATTAACATCATTTGTCATCTTCTTTTAGTTGTGTTTGAAGCATGCTTAGATGATGAATGAGTTTCTCACAACTACCCACACAACTTTGTCTCTGCTGAAACCAAACCACCCTCTCTTTTACACTTAGTCAATGTGGACTTCTCTAAGACTAAGTTAAGTCATAGTCTGCTATGCTTTAGATATGAGATGTCCCCCAAAAGCTCATTTGGGAGACAATACAAGAAAGTTTAGAGGTTAAATGAGTGGGTTATGAGACCCTTGACCTAATCAGGACACTAATCTACTTGAATGGGTTAGCTGGGTCATAACTGCAAAAAGGTAGGTTATGGCAGGTGGAGGTAGGACATTGAGGACATGCTTTTGGGGTTTCTATTTTGTACCTGGTCAGAACTCACTCTCTGCTTCCTTGTTACCATACCTGAGCTGCTTTCCTCCTCCACACTCTTCCACCATGTTGTTCTGCCTCACTTTGGGCCCAGAGCAATGGAGTTGGCCCTCTATAGACTGATCATCTCTGAAACTATAAGAGCCAAATAAACTTTTGCTCTTTTTGATGGGTCTTTTGGTTGTAACAGTGAAAAAGCTGAATAAAATATCACCTTTGCCTAATGTTACCTTGACCCTCCCATAAACTCCCCAAGTACTTCATATACATCTTTACTATATATTTCAATTATTTTATTAAAAAATACATAAGAATCCTGTTAAACTTTATTAGGTTCTAAGACAACAGGGATACCATTAATGATCAATATATGCTTTCAAGAATATGTGGTCTAATGTTAATAACTCATGCACTAGAGCACTTTGTCAGTCCTGAAATTATCTGTCTCACCACTGAAAGAATGTTCAGCTATGGATTACAGCATCACATCTCTGAATATCTTATCTCTTTCTCTCATTCTCCAGCATTACCACTTAGCACATACTAAGAAATGCTTCTTTATCAATGGAGGAATAGAAAATGTGTGTGTGTATGTGTGTCTGTGTAGGGAAAATCACCTAGGCTTACAAGGTGGGACACAAGGCTGCAATCCCTTTAAATGACTGCTAATGTGTTCCTTCAAAGCTTTTCTTTGTTTTAGCAAAGGTGCTCCACAGAAACTTTATGGAACCAGCCAAAATTGTGAAGTCACTCTGATTCATTCTTCTTAGGTGACCTAGAGTAAACTTTGCTTATTATAATCCTAAATGCTCCTTCTAAAGGTGTTCCTATGATGTATGAGCTGAAACTAATCATGCTCAAGAACGTTTCCATCTTTACCTCTGACGACTGGTCCTTTCTCTGTGATTATGCTCCCTTTCCTCTTGTTCTGGGAGGTGTCCATTTGAGAATTATCTCCTTTTTTCCCCCTACTTGCTGCAAATAATAATCCTTTCTTTCCTCTTTACCTCCTGGTCATCCTTAAAGGCCGTGCACTCACCAAGGGGTAAACTCATTGCTTTGCTTAGATTATGGTGCCTCTAAAGACATCAAAGGAAGTTTTTTTAATACACAGAGATCTTTCTCTGCCTCCCCCCGCTACGTATCTCCTCTGGACATAATACTGTGGGTATCACCTCACACTGAATATCTGTCCTCAGCCTCTCACTACAGAGGCTTCTAACATTTGTTCCTGCTTTCTCTACTTTTACTACCAGCAGCACAACCTCTGGAGTCTGCTTGAGCCCTAGCAGGGATTCCTTGTCCAACTTTTGATTGTGAAAAGCAGCTTTTGTCTCGAGACTTGTCGTGTCTGATTTCCTCCTGTGCTTTTTCCTCTTGGCTTTTTAAATTAAAGTGTTCGTCCCTGGAGTTGTATCTTTTGCCTGAAGCTGTCATCCTGTCCAAAGATAACAACGTTGTATTTACCATTACAGAAAAAGAGAAAATAACACGAGAAGGGAAGAATGGTTTGACCTATTAGTGATAGCGTCTTTTCATTCTAAAATGATAAACTGCTTAACTGATCGATGGTGCCAGGGTTTTAGTTTATGAATCCATTTCCACATCTGTGTATTCCATTCACTTCACTTTGGTTTCAGGAATAAAAGGACATTTCAATCAACACAAAGGGATTAACTCTTCATTAAAATGAAAGTTCCATACAGACACCAAAACATCTATGTATAGTTGGATCCTATGCTTCAAGAAAAAGGGCTGAAAAAAAGAAAATTAAAAAATGAGAAAAGTGGATCATTTCCATTTTTGAACCGTTTTGTCAAAGCTCTAATATGTTTAATTAAAGGGCATATTTTATGAACTGTGACTATATATAGAAACTAATTGTAATTGTACTGTCTTGGAAATTAAAAAAAACTAAATCAATACCTATTTATAGAAAATAAAATTCTACCAATTACATTTTTTAAATTGGATACAGACGTGTGCTAGGTATATTTAGAAATATTTTAATTGCAAACAAAGTGCCAAAGACATTTTTACATGTAGTCATTTTATATCTGCATGCTTCTTTTGTTTAATTTCATATTCTAAATATTTCTGAATGTATAACAAGCTGCATTGTCAAGTGACAGGCTTAGAGGATGGAGTCTCTATTACATATTTGAATGATAATGTCTAAGAATATATATTATGATTGAGATAATAGAAGCATAGACAGACACTATTAACAGTGCTGATTATGAAGAAAGAAAACTCAGAGATAACATGAAGGATATTATTCTGTCCTTCATGAACCAGAGAAATACTCAGGAAAGAATACCTTATCTCTAAAATCAGTCTCACCCCTGTGTGGTTTCTCATGTCTAAACAAGGTCAAAACTAGGTGGTTAATCTTAACACTGAGTTTTTAAGATGAAGGATGACCATATCAGGACTCTTCAGAGAGAGAAAAGAATTTTAGTATTAGTATTATTCAGGAACAAGACAGAAACCTGTACTATTCCAGGAGAAGAAGAACAGGCACACTAGGTTACTATGATAACTAGCAGAATAACTGACATCTAAAAAAATTAGTAGCAAATTAACAGTACTAGGAACTACGAAGCATTATGCAAGTGATTCCTTTGTAATGGGCACAATTTCAATTATTTGTCCCAGCATGTAACATGCAAAAACAGCTGGATGAGAGAATAATTGGCTAATGGTTGGGCTTAAATGAATGAACGACAAAAGTGTCCCCGAACATGAAGAGCAAATGGTGTGTGTACATGTGGAACCCTCTATGACATTTGGGTTGGGGAAGAATGTAATGTCATTTCCCAACCACGATTGAAGAGTAAATGAAGAAAGATAGAAACTCAAAGTCATTTCCCTATTACCCCCAAATTCTCTCTAGATTCGAAGGCATTAAACTTACTAAGCTGACAAATTGAAAACTGGTAATAAAACCATCACCACCAGGATCATCTCCAGCAATAACTCTTTATACCTCAATTCTGTATTTTCATACTGCACATACATTTGTGGTAGTATGACACATTAATCAAGATGATTTACGTTTCTAGAATCTTGTCATTTCATAAGGCCATCATGTTGAAGGTAGCAAGGGAAAGGAAGCCATGCAATAGCCCATCAAGATGTGTATCATAAACTTCAAAGGTAAAGTTCTAAATTTTTTCCACATTATTTGCATCAACTTGGGACAACCACTTAACCTACTTTAGATAGAGTAGTTCTTGTAAAGTGAAGATAATCTCACAAAAATTTTTCTGAAAAATGATAGGAGATATTATGCAGCACAAAGTATCTCTGGCTCAGATATTTTCCATGTACATTAGATTCTTAAAATATTATTTTGTTACTGGTATGCATAGACCAAGCAATCAACATCCATTCTCTGGGCCCACCCTCTACCTTCCAACTTTATATACATGCACAAAAGAAACAGGACGCAACATCGGCATTTCAAGAAACCAGTTGTCATGGCAATGTGGAGATCACCTAAGTTAGAAGCACCAGCATGCTTCCAATTCCTTGTTAGTTGCCCCTGTGACACTTGTAGGATGGTTACCCTGAGGCACCTGCAGTTAGAATCTATTCAGCACAAGCTGAAGGCAGTGCACACAGTCTCTTCTTGACTTAGTTCATATACACTCTGGGCTTCTCTCAAATTGTATTATGTTTATAGCTGGATGTTGAGCATCTGCCCTTAGAAAGATGTTACTCCAACCCCTCTTCATAGCAATATTGGTAAAAATTTCATCAAATTAAAAGTGGATATTCAATATGAAAATAAGCAGAACTGTATTAGGGTCCTAAAATATTTGCTTTGAATAATTTTGACATATGTAGATTTCAAGACAATATTTTATTACCCTGCATGTCTTTAAATCTGATCTCTAGTTATGTAACTGCATGCAACAACCCCTCCCTAACTGCTCAATAAATTTGTTAAGATAGGGACTTGATTCATCAGATATGATAAGGTGTTATTTTTGTTTGCAATGAGAATAGTGGGTTAAATTGAGAAGTGAAAAAACTATTATAATTATTATTCTGTTTTACACATGTTAAAATGAACACACAAGCATTTATGGAAATACAGTGGTAGGAAAATCTATTTCACATAAGAGAGTGAATATTGAAGGCTGAATATTCATATAGGTACTGTTTAAACTCCAGTTTGAAGGACAAATAATAAGAACTTTCAAGAAGGAGGGGTAGTAAGAAACTCATTCTAGGCACAGAGAATGGTACTTCCTATCCAGATCACTTTGGATATGTTACCTAGCTTCTCTAGACTTCATTCACTGACAAACAGGAAATACAACATTTAATAATACTATTTTACCTAGATTTGAGCAGAATATAAGATTATTGGTTCTGTGGCTGATATCTGGGATTCAATGACAGATATGTTCTCTTCCTTCCTTTTGCAACAGATTAGGTGTTTTTTTTTTTTTTAATGTCTTACTAAGGTCTCCTGCTAATCCCTAAAACAACTACTTTAGACTCCTAAATCATTCACAACCATATTTTCCCCAAGATAAGAGAGAGCTATTTAGCACTAGATTTAAAGAACTTTAACTGGGAATTAACTAAGAATAATAGATGCAAGCCAAATGTCTATTACATTTTCACTGCTGAGATTTAGAATTTAACATGCTTAAAAATTTCTCAAAGGCGTCAAATAGCCAACATTTTCAGAGACAAATCCATTTTTTACTCCTTTCTACATTCAATGAAAGCTATGGCTTGGTACTTTCCTTAGATCATAATTTAGATGTCAATCTTTACTACTCTAAAATAGTGGCCCTGGAGTTTTAGCTCTACTTAAGACCAGCTTCCAAATATAATAAAAAATAGCTATGAAATCAGAAACCTCTTAGTAATTCTACTGGCTCGCAGCAGGACCACTTGAAAAGTCACTCAATATAAGAAAGAAATAAAATGTGCAAGGTTCAGGAGGGAGTGCCAAAAATGAAGTTGAAATGGTTGGAAATATTGTTTTATACCACTTCATCTTTAACCCTTTTGTGACATTTCAATGAAAAGTTTATTTGAAACTCTAAATTATATTCCACATAACATTGCCACAAACTTTCTTGATATTTCTCTTGGGTGATTGATTTCCTATTGATTCATGGTCATGAGATCTACAGGACAGGTATGGCTATTAAGATGCTTTCCCTGAGTACTATGACTCATGTTCCCAAAACTTGACTATTTCTGCACTTAAACATGATTTTTGGCACATTTTTCTTAATTTTTTTATTAGAATCTATGTAATGTATTTTCTTGTTTCTGATGGAAAAAAAAATCTAAAATTAATATCAGGAGCCACTGCTTTCTTGTATTTTATGAGTAGAAGACAGGATATGGATTTGGAAACAGAAAATTGAGTCAAAATCACAGGCGCCACTTATCCGTTTGGTGATGAGATGGTTAATCTGGAATGCCAATTTGATTGGATTGAGAGATGCATGGGATGAAGAGACTTTGATTGGATTGAGAGATGCATGGGATGAAGAGACTTTCAGGTGTGCCTGTGAAGGTGTTTCTAGAGATGATTGTCATGTAAGACAGCAAACTGATGGGGGAAGACCTGTCCTGAATGTGGGCAACACTGTCCAATAGGTTGGGAATTCAGATGGAACAAAATGGTCCAGTTCCTCAAGGGAACCCCAATATATCTGGTTTTAAGCAGCCCATTAATTTCTTTCAATTTAATCTTTAACATGTATAGAACATGATACTTACTTTTTAAGAATTTTTCTACCATTGATGAGTCATTTGTACTATTAATAATGGTATTTTATTTACATTTCAGTCATAATTATTGAAATGACTACATAGTTCTTTAGTAAATTCATGCCTCGGAACCTACTGAGTCATGACGTTCGCTATTTTTACCTACACTGTTTAACTCCAACTACTATCTCCTCCTCCTCTCTTTATAGTTTCATGGTTTGGTTTGTTCTTCTTCTTGTTTGGAAGGGGTGTCTTTGCTTTGCCATCTATTTGCTTATTTTGGAATATTTTTCTTCTGTTTCTTTATGTCCAGGTAACATCAAGTCTTATTTTGCTGCTGAGCCCATTGTTCCTGATTCTGGAAGTCTTTCTCCCCTTTCCCATATCCTATGTATTGGAAAACAAGAAATCCTTCTAGACATATTTGAAATAGGACTAAAAGCTTCCAAGTGAAATTTCAAATGTGTTTCTTAGTAGTAATTGCATCTTCAACTCCTTGGGCAAAAAACATAGATCTAGATCTTGAATGTATTTGCTCCTTCAGAATAAAACATCTGCCAATAGATTAGAACCCTAGAGATATGGAGATGAATAAGATGTGGTGTGTTGTTGCTGTCCTGGGGATACTAGAGAATGAACCAAGGGTCGCTTTATCACTGAGTCATATCCCCAGTCTTCTTTATATTTTTATTTTTTAAATTTTGAAATAGGGTCTCACTAAGTTGCTGAGTACCTCGTTAATTTTCTGAGGCTGGCCTTGAACTTGTGGTTCAAGGTTCCTTCTTCTGCCTCCCAAGTTTCCAGAATTACACACATGTGCCACCATGCCCAGCAAGATGTGGTTCTTGTTCCAAGAAGGTCACAATTCCTTGAGGGAGAAAGGCCATTATGTTTAGCTGATAAAGCCTTCAGCAGATGCTGATATTTCTAGGTGCTCAGAGCAGGGTCATCTGATACCTAAGAGGTTAGAGAGAGATTTGGTGGAGGCAATATTTACTTAAATATCTAATGGAAGAGAAGGGATTAATCAAAATGAGAAGAGACTCATACGTAGAGGGAATAACAAACAAGCTTTTCTTCCTGTATAACAGGCTGTTTAGTGTGTTGATAGTGTAGAGTCCAGGAAAAGTTGTTGCTGGTTGTCTGAACCTTATAGAATATAGAGAAAAGTTTTTTCTTCCCTTGAGGTTCATCAGCCATGTACATTACCTTCCTATAAGTGAAGAGTTTTGATTTTTCCCAGTGGCCATCTTAGTACGTGAGTGAGCTTATGTTGTTCTGTCTTAGTTGTTCTGTCTTAGTAGTGAGTGAGCTTATGTTGTTCTGTCATTGATAAAATGACAAACTGAGATCATGCACAAGACTGAAAGAATGTGTGTATGGTGGAGAAGTGAAAATAAAGTCTATGAGCCAATAGACAAGTGGTACAAAGAAAGTTTAAAATGCCATATTAATCTAGCAAAAGACATACTCTGTCAAGGTTTTGGATGAAAAGGAGTATATTTTATTTGAGAACTTTTTAGGCACAGAGTACCTTTTTGTTGTTTTTCTTTTGGAAGGCCTTGATTTGCAAAACTTGTGAATGTTACTATTTTGCATGTCTTCCACAGTAGTATGTGAATAATGTCATGAACTTCTCGATGAAAACTGAAGGAGGGTGGCATGTTAGATGGGAAGATTCAATGATTCATTGTCAAATGTTTTAAGTAAGCAAAAATAAGAAACCTTTTTTTTTTTCATTTACAACTTTACTTTTGTGTGCAACACTTGTTCAACAAAGTCATATTGGATCCTATTTTGGGATTATAGTTTGGTTGACAAATTGTGATTGACATGTTTGGCAGGGGGTTGGAGATTACATTTTAAGCTATGCTAGTGGCAAGATATAATGAAGATAGGATACTAAGATAATGTACTTTAATTAATAGATTTATCATGTACTGTAGGCACACATTTTAAACAAAGAAACTAAAGTCTGTAGCTGTTAATGCCAGCCAGACTTAAGTTACTCCAAGATGGAAATCAAATTTGTGAGCTCTAAGTGGTTCATATCATTATTGAAAGATTTATAAAAGTTTATTAAGGGCACAATTTTATTTATGGCTTGATGAATTATGTAATATACTGTCGGACAAAAATATTGAATGCCTACAATTATATTAACTTTGGAATTTGTTGTTAAAAGAATGCATGTGTGTGGGCACACACACACACACACACACACACACACACATAGGACATGAATGACACAATGTCTTTCTTCAATGATTTAATTCAGGACGTGAGACATAAATTTATGATTTGTTATAATAATAACACTTTAATGCATACATATCATAAATTTTCATTTGATAAGTCGCAAAAATAAGTGCTACATAGAGTAATGTCACATAGAAGGACATGATCTGAACTCAGTAGAGAAATTTAGTATAAATGGCCTCTAACATGATATACAGATTTAAATATTTACAGGCTTTAAGCCAACCAAAAACATGTCCTCAGAGGTTTCCAGAGGATTTATCACATGCTTTGCCATTGTCTGTTAATCTATTATTAATCTTTTCACAGGATTTTGGCTCCTTGAAGGCAGGGATTAGGTTTTAATGATTCTTAGTGTTCCAAATACCTAACTCTGTACTCAGCATATAAAATGTGTGAGTGACTGTGTCTCATGCACACAGAGAAGAGGGCACTGAATTACAGCAGTTGGTAATTGCCTTTGTTCAATAGCATGCAAAATATGACATCAAATAATGACAGACCTGCGCCACACTGTTGCGTCACAGTTCTCTCTCAAAAAGAAATAAGAAAGGCACTACAGGTGAGGGTAAGAGCAGGAGGAGGAGATGCCTCTGAGAAATACTAGGATAGTCACTGTGGATTGAACAAGTACTAGACATCGCAGTTCTCCTGGCTCTTTTATTAGTTGAAGACAATAGGTTGTAAAGAGCTGGACTATCTCAGATTTTTGTACAGTGCAGATTATAGAGAATCTGATTGTTTCAGCAGATAAGGACTTCTGGGTAACAATGATTCCAAGCTAACATTGGGAGACAGATTCCAAGGTCTTCATCAAGACACTGATGGTCCTTGGCCCTAGGATATGTCAGAATTGAAGCACACATCATCTCCAGATGAACCAAGGCCCGCCTAGTATGTTAAAAAGAGCACCACTAGATTAAGAGTGAGAATTCTTCTGGTGTCCAGACTCCACTCTGGCTGTAGAAAGCAGTGTAGCTCAGTTTTCTTGCTTGCAGAATGGAAGGTGGTGGTCTTCAACAAGCCTTTTAGATAGATCCAAAATTTCCTTATGATTCTGGAAAGCAAGAGGCTTCCTACAGAAATAATAAAGGAAAGAAGTGGAAGCCCGTGTTTTGGATGGGTGCCTCTACTTTCTCCTGGAGGCACATGCATGTCATCCAACTGTAGTTTGAACTAGCATGTGAAAGTGTGATAAGCTGGTGAATAACATTGGTTTGGGAATAAAATGTATCTAGGCTCTAGGATCAAATAGTGAATCCACTCTCTTAGTTGTTGAGCCTGTAAAGTGAAGATAGAACTTCTCTGGGCTGAGTGTTAAATGAGTTCCTAAAGTTAGTGCCTACTTACTCCTCTGAAACACAGGAAGGGCATTGACAATACTGCTTGACTTATGATCCCTGGTATGTTCACTCTCTTTTCATTCTGCATCACCCTAATTCCTTATGGACTGTTATGGTTTGGATGCAAGGTGTCCCCCAAAAGCTCATGTGTGAAATACTCCAAGAACATTCAGGAGAGAAATGATTGGGTTATAAGAGCCTTAACTCAATCAGTGAATTAATGGGGACTGAATGGTAAGTGAAGGCAGGTATGGTGTAGCTGGAGGTGGGTCACTAGGGGCATGTCTTTAGGGTATATATTTGGTGAGCTGAGGTTAGTTTCTCTCTACTTCTTGATCATCATGTGAGCTGCTTCCCTCTATCACCCTCTTCTGCCCTGATATTCTACTTCACCTTGAGCTCCAAGGAATGGAACTGACTTTCTATGGACTGAGAGCTTTGAAACTGTGAGTCCCCAGATTAACTTTTCCTTCTTAAAATTGTCCATGTCAGGTCTTTTAGTCACCTCAGTGAAAAAGCTCACTAAAACACAGACCAATTCTAGGATGGAAATCAACTAATTTAATCCTCTTAAAATATGAAAGGATATTATGGCTCTCCTCTGTCCTTACCACACAGAGGAGAGCCATTTTTTGCTGAACATAGCTTTATCATAGACTTGGGGTATGGGACTTATTACTTGAATGCCAAAATTTGAGTTTCCTCTCATATGCTCTTGCCTATCAAAGAACCAACAGAGGAAACAGACAGAACAGAGAAAAAGGGGACTGTGATATATTCTAGGAAAAAAAAAAGCAAACAAACAATAACAGCAAAATTCTCATGGCCATAGCCACCAATTTCTTTGTTGTTATTGATAGGGAAGAGTGAAACCACTCTTTATGATCTCTTTTTCCCACCTGTATTCAAAATTGTTCTGATAACCTCATCTACTTAATCAACCTCAAATATTGTAGCTTTCTTACTGCCGTGAACAAAAGACCCAACAAGAACAACATAGAGGACTTTTTGGCTCTTGATTTCAGGGTTTGAGTCTATGGTCAGCCAACTCCATAGCTCTGGGCCAAAGATGAGGCAGAACATCATGGTGGAAGGGCCTGGCAAAAGGAAACAGCTAAGGACATGACAGCCAGGAAGCAGAGAGAGAGCTCCAGGGGCAAAAAATAAACTATAAGTCATGACCACACTATGTACTTCCACCAGTAACACTGATTTAATCCACATCAGTGGATTAATCCACCACTTAGGTCATACCTCTTATAATCTATCATTTCACCTCTGATCATTCTTGCATTGTCTCACGTGAACTTTTGGGGGACACCTTATATTTAAACCATAACACCAACACATTTCCCAGTACAAAACAAAACAAAAGTCCAACTCCTATCCAGAACTGAGAAGGTGTTGCCTGCTGTGACCTTTGGCTTCTTCTTGGTCTCAGAGCCACCACTTTCCCTATTGCTCCACTGTACCCTCACTGATCTTGAAAGCTATTTCTCCAACATATTAAGCCAGCTCTTCTCTGGCATTTTTGACCTTCAACACTCTGTTATATGTAGTTTGGTAGAGTTCTAATTTTCTGAATATCATCCAGTCAATTGACTCATTTGTTGACTAGTTTATTCTGTCTTTCCCGTAAGAAAGCAAGCTCTCTGAAGGCAGGGGCTTATCTAATTTGTTCACTGCTATATCAGAGATGACCAGAAGGTGCATATATTCAGGTAATATTTGCTGAATAGATCCAAGAACAGATGGATGCTCAAGTTAGAACTGTCTTACCTTATTTCAGGGTCAGATCATTGGTTCCTCATTAGACCAGCCAACTTATTTGAGCACATCTGGGAACAGAGGAAGTATTAGACTTTTTGATTAAAGGTGTTTCTCTGCCTGGTTGCAGAATAGCCTTACTTGTAGAGATTTTGAAATCTACCTGCTTGTGCTCCATTCACCAAATAAAAAAGAATCTCTGTGGGTAGATCCTAAACCTGGACTAAAATAAACAAAATGATCAAAGACAATAAACTGTTTTTCTAACAAGCCATTAGATATGGCAAGGACTGGTTTACCTTACTTATCCGCAGAAGAGCTATAATCTGATTTTTAAATTGTATGAAATGATACTTGAAAAAAAAAGTTTTGAAGTTTTCAATTTGTATTCTGCAGGAATCCACAAAGAATAACAGACTAGAAAAGATAACTAAAATAGGAGAGAAAAGGGAGTCTGAAATCTGACCTCAATTCAGTTGAATTGTCCACTTCAGATATCTTGTCCTTGATTTTGTTATGCCATTCATTACACCTTCGAGTCTTTTGCAGCTGGCCATTGCCCTGTGATCTTTATACTGTTCGTTCTGCTTTGGGCATTCTTTCAAGATTGTGAGGGTTTCCTTTACTAAGCAATGCTAGACAGTAAGAGTGCCTCAGATGACAGTGCCATTGTGCTTTATCATGTTTCAGGCGGATAAACATTGATATGATTTGAATGGGAGTTGTGTAGCAAGGCTGAAAGAGCCTGGATGTTTGGAGTAGCTATGTCAGAGACCAAAGAGAGAATAAAGTGCAACTGAATTTAAGAAACAAAGCGAGAGAGTACCAATTTATGCAGAGGTTGCAAAACAGGCTTTTGTTATCTCAATATCAGGTTTTTCTCTCAAAGTTCCCAATCACATAAATTCCACTCTCCATGAGTATACACATTGCTTTATATTGACTTTGAAGGTGGAATTAGTTACATTTACATATTAATCAATCCGGATGCAATGGGCCACTGTAATTACCTACCATTTGGAATCCAAATTTTGCTGATTAGAATTCTGAAATGACAATTTATAGGAAGAGCATAACAATTCCAAACGATTTCCTCAGGAGAACCTTCTCATTATTAATTATTAGCTGAAGTTGCTCCCCAAGAGCTCTCCAAAGGAGGATGGAAAGGGAAAAAAATCAAAAACTGCATAAAGAAGCAGAGAAAGATATATTGATATAATTGTAGTTAATGTGCTATGAATGATGACCAAAGAGCATTTTTCTTCTCTGTCTTATTAAAAAGGAAGAGAGCTAACTCAATTTTAAGTATCTGTGAGAAAAAAACTATAAAGCAGAAAACTGCAAACAGATATTGCTAGGGGCAACACCTTGTCCCTTTTGTGACATGAGCCTGTTTAGAGGCTGGCTTCCTTTGTGCCCTGACCACAAAGTTTTCCCAATTGCTATTTGGCCATACTACTTAAAATGAGAGATATGATTAATTTGTCTCTGCCTTGCTCTGAAAAGACACACTGCATAGGGGCTTTGATCTGATCTCACAGGGAGATCTCCTTATGGTCCAACTGTACTGAGTTGGAATCAGAGCAAAGGCTCATATGATTATACGTGTCATTGTTAATTGTGCACAAATGTCAGTGTTCATTAAGAACAAAGAGAAAAGTGGCATTGCAGCCAGGGCTTAACTTTCTCATTAACCATGTAACAATAAGTGGTACCTTTAATACCAAAGTCACCATGGATTTTCATGGAGAAGAACATATTCCATTTCTTTTTTCTTTTGAGTGTAGTCCTTCAAAGTTGTAACACTAGATAGAGGTCTGAAAAATTACCAAAAAGCCATCTGGCATTATTAAGTAGGCATTGCAATGTAATTAATTTAGAAGTATGCCTTTTGCAGTAAGGACACCTGCAATAAACACAATTCAAATAATGGTTGGTAATTTGTACATTTTCCTCTCACTGGTGATTATAGGCTGTATTTATTTGTTTGTTTATTCGTTTGTCTATTTTTTGGCATTTGAGACTATCACGTGCATGGTTCTTACTTGCCCCCAATCCATTCCCAAAGCTTTTGTCACAGATTTCTAAGCCTGTCTCTTTCAACAATACCTGGTACCACCTATCTCTGCCACTTACCCTCATCCCTAATCACAATGGGAGAGTGGAGCGCTTTGAAGCATTGCCCTGCAAACCTGTGATTTGGCAAATTTGAAGGAAGCACTCTTCTTGATGACAGCAATGAGTGATCCAAGCTCCTAAGTGTAGAGACGTACCTGTGCTCTCCATGAAATTCATCTCACCTTCAAGAACTTTGGGTGGGTATTGTGATGAGCTCTTTGTAAAAACGCTTTTACGTTTGGTCCTGTGGTTGGAGTTATAAAAAGGAAAACAAATATCACATCCAGTTCCAAACTCAGCTTGAAATCATAGCAACAAAACGAATAGGTTCTACAGTAGGTGGCATGAAGGTGAGAAACTGGGATTAAAGATCTAATGCTTTGGAGGGAAAACGATGCCAGAGAAGATTTTGTCTGTGAAGGGACATAAAACTACATAACTTTGAAGATTGTCTTTGAATGCCCAAGTACTAAAAATGGGAGAGCAAAAGCTTTCTTGTAGCTCAATCAGAATGGTGATTCGGATTAGATAATTTTTTCTCAAAGGACAAGTCAGGCTATCTGTAAACTTGGGGTGAGGTTTAATGTTGAATGAGATGAACCATGATAAACAGCAAAGGGGATGGGGTGTGCAACTGGGTGCCAAGTGTCTCAGTCTGCAGAAGTGGTTTTAGGAGTGACTGTCTACTCTTGCTCTCAAAAGGAAAGAGAGGAATTAGACATAGTGTTATCATCAGGGTGTCCCATTGGGGTCCAAGTCCATGGTGTTCTGAACAAAGAATCGAACAAGACACACACAAGTAGCAGGCAAAGTACAGATTTATTGAAGGTGAAGGTGGAAATCACACTCCATAAGGTAGAGCAGAGTAGGCTGAGCAAGAGAGGCTTAAGCCTCCATGTCTCAAAATCAGTGTCTTAAAGACTGAGCTGTGAGACATTCTCTTCCCCATACGGTTGTGATGGAAGACCTTACCCCATTTGCCCCCATTGGTTACCTTATGATACCTGGTTAGAATATTGTCCAATTTTCCCCCATTGGTTACTTTAGAAAACCTAATTAGAATACTGTCACTTTACCTCCATTGGTCATTTTAAAATACCAAACCTGTGGCAGGGGTTGCCATGGCAAGAAGTTCTCAGTGACAGGAGTTGTCATGGTAATGGAACTTATCCTAACCAGGGACATGATTCTTCTCCTGTCTTGCCTTCCAAGTGGCATCCTCCTTGTACCCTGCCTCCACCATCTTGGTGTCCCCAAACTACTATCTAACAATAGGGAAAGCAGGGTTATTCCATAAATTACTATGGCTAGCATGATTCAAGAACCAGGTATCAAGTAGATTCATTAGAATTAGAAAAGAGATAAAAGGAAAACAATAGGGGAAGGGGGAGAGGAAAGAGGTGGACAGGAGAGGTTAGGTGAGGAAGAGGATAGGAAGGGGAAAAGAGGGAAGGAGAGGGGGAGAGAGGGGAAATGGAGGGAGAACAAACGGTCTCCAGTTAACCTAAAATAGTTGCCTCACTGTATATACTTTCTCAATAAACCTTTTCAAACATCTCTATCCTCACCCATTTAGCTTGATGATACTATATTAGCCACACAAACATTGTACAAGGCATGCAGAGTCCCAGATTGAAAGGAGAAATAGCAAACTTTTACTCAGAGCACAGAAGTCAGAGGTGAGGACTGGACTGCAGTCATTAGACAGTTATAGTGATACTATTTGATGTTATCAGTGTAAGAGTTTTAGAGAATAAAATTGAAAGGGGAGCTCACACTGAATTCTGTGAAAGATTGACACTTAAAAGATGTGTATGATAAAAAGTGATCTAGAAATGAGCCCTGGAGAGGGAAAAGAAGGGGTTATAGAGGAAAACTGGAAACATGTCTTATACAAAGGGCAGGAAATAAAAGTCATCGATATCAGAGACCATAAAGGAGTAATCTACATTAAAGACTGAAAAATACTGACTGCATTTTACAATATGGTACCATTGTGGATTTCTAGTTCTTGGACTTGACTATATACAGGAAAAGAAAGAGTGTCTTTTTTAAAGTTGAGGAAATTCATAGAAGTGTATGAAATGAAGAACTTTGTTGAGTAGAACTTGACACTTGCAACACCATTTTGAAACATATTCTACACCTTAGAACAAAAGTCACCTCACAGTCACTCTGACTCAGTCTGATCTAAACCCCAGCAAGACCCCATCATCACCCAAAGAAAGGAAATTGCTATCTGGGACTGGAATCCTGAAAATGTCTGGTTCAATAGGGAACAGCGAGCACCTCAAAGAGTGGAGGTGCCACCACAAGGACTATTCCCTGACAACCCCATAGCAATGGCCTATCTGCAAAAATCCCCCCATTCCCTAATGCCCCTATATCTACTCCAGGATGTAAGTGAAAGATGGGTCTCGGTTCTCCACTGCCCTGAACAAGAAGTATGTTCCAAATAAACTTGCGTTACTGTTGAACCGCCTTTTCTATTTCCTTCATTTGCTTTTATTCTTACAAACTTTAGTGTAGTTAATATAATTTTAGCATCAAAAGTCATTTCATTAATGCTGTTTATTTTTAAAATGTGACACTGAATCAGGATATTTAAGTATGCTCTTTTTAGTGTTTTATCAATATTAACCATAATATGACAATAATTACTGTTTGTCCTATTTCATTTGGCAGAAAATCAATACTGAGAAAGAACAGTTTCACTTATGAGAACGAACCAGATACTGGGCTTTGCATTGACCTTGAAACTGAAGGTTATTAGTGGGGGTTCTGTAGATGGCTTGAACCCTGACTCTATTAAACACTACCTATGTGACCTTGGTTAATCCTCACAGAATGGCAAAAACAGGAAGAAATGATAAAGCAAGCCAAAGACAACAAGAGATAATAGAGAACTTACCTCTTAGAGTTCTTATAAGAATTAAACTAGGTGACACATGGATTCAGGAGGATGTGGATGGGAGAACTCCAGGGAGTTAGAGAGAGAGAGGACTTTGTGTCACTTATTAGACATTTCATTTTCTTTATTATGTAAATTGGGTTCCCATGTAGATTTTCCTAGAAAAAGGCATTCTATTGCTAAAAAGGAAATAATAACAGTGTGATTTTGGAAACACTAACAATAAGCTATACCTGCTTAACCTTCTCTACATCCCTGACTCAAAATTCAAAATTCAATCTGACGATATTGAGAATTTATCAATGAATTGTTGAATAGTGTCATAGTTCTCATTTTAAAAAGATATAAGACTATCTACAATATATTCTTGGATCTACCCTATCAATTCCTTTAAAAACAGGATCATTGAAGGGACTTGTACTTAATAGTATAACTTGCTCAAGTTTAGGAAAATAAAAGCCTAAACCTAGCAAACCCTTTTGAAAATACGGCCAGTGATCTCTCGATTTCTCTCTAATATCATTTAATTAGTTAGAAATGATAAGTGATGAGTTGTTTGGGCAAAGTTTTGGAGGAAAAAAAAAACTTTAAGAACTAAACTAGATATATCTTTTTTAATTTCAACCCCAGGTTATAAAGAAATGAGAAGCTGTTGTAAAAATTAACATGTTTCTCCTTTGTACTCTCAGGCACAATAATATTCTTCTCCTGGTAAGCCTTTCTGTGATTCCTTCTATGGACTGGGTGCTGTGCTACCCAATGAGATACTTACTTTGGTTCAGCTTTTGCAAGGTCAGAAACTTGAAGCAATTTATCTCAAAATTTAAAAAGCTAGTATGGAGCTAAGGTAGCATTCAAAGCCAGATCTTCCAGATCTTAAGACTATTGCTGAGAATCTTTGTTCTGTTTGCACCATTTTTTCTAATAATCCTTCTGTTTTTTTTTTTCCTGTGTGGCACTGTATTTAGTTTAAGCAAGAGAGAAAACCAATATTTTTATGCATTCTCTTAATCAGAGTTTTTGTGTACGTTCATGGAAGTTTTCCTACAAGTTAAAGATCTCCTTTATAAGTGCTTTTGTTGTCTGAAGTGTTAAAAGGGCAAGGTAAGAGACAATGACAGATGCTGTGTGTGTTCAGCTCTGAGCACCCACCTTGCTGACATTTCAGATTCTTTATCTTTGTGGAAACAGACAAACACCAACAAAACCTTGAGGTGTACCTGTTGTTCCTTTCTCCAATTCTGTAACCTGTAGATGCACTTTAGGAAGGAAAATAAGTGAAAAGACCAACACAAAATATTATGATGAAGGAGATGATTGAAATGTTTATAAAGTTTTTTTTTTTTTTTTTTTTTTTTTTTTTTTGAAATAGGAGATAGAGATAATTCAAGAAGGCTCTTCAAAGGAGGCAGCCTATGAAACAGGTCTGGAATTCTCAGGAAGTAGTTCCTAAAATGAAAGAAAGGAAGGGAATTCCCAATGGAGAGACAGCACATGACAAACCAAGGAGGCATGTTTCCGCATATTCTGCTGGAACACACCTGGGCGATTATGGAAGGAGAAAGATGTGCCTGGGGAGAGAGATGGCCAGAGACAAATATCTCTGGGTATCACACTGGGAACAGCTTTCTATTCCATTTACATCCTAAGATGTTTACACTTCGTTCTGTGGGAAGTAGACAACCATCCTAGGGTCTCAAGCATGAACCAACTATGATTACACTGTTTATAAAGATCCATCTGAGTTTATATGGAGGATGGTTGAAAATAGACACAAGATGGAAGAGAAAAAATGATCCAGTTCTCCTCTTGAGAGCAAAGTGGCATATTTATTGGGTGAAATATTGATTTATCTTGTTGAGCCCTGTCTTGTAGCTCCCAACCCTCATTGTGTTAGTTTTAAATGCGAGCACTGCTTTGGAAATGAAAGGCTTTTAGCAAGCTTGTTACCAGTTTTAATGAAATAAAAGCTAATTTATAAGAATAAACCATCTTTTGAATACTTGAAAATGTAAGCTTTTTATGAGCCCGATGGTTAAATTCATAAGCAATGCACAGGAAACTAAAATTGCTCATATCCATAAAGAAGTTTCAGAAGCAGGCAGTTTCACACCTAAAGACTGATCTGCGTGGGGACACTAATATAATTTAGGAGTGAGGCAAAGTTATGTGCCCCATATTATGGATCAAGCTTCTACTGAATTTGTGACCAAAGGTGGTCAAGAGTTAAAAACAGACTTCATGTTTGCATATTGTAAGATTCATTATGAAACAGGCAACCTTGTCTCTAAAATGGAATCTATGAAGTATGACAAATCCCCACACCGTGAGGGAGGTGTAAGCATGCTGGACCAATGGAAATAGTTGAATGTTACTTATTCTCAGGCTGCTTTTTTGCCTGACTTCTGTCTCTTCAGGATTTGTGAACACAGGGCTTACTAGCTTAGATTTTTCTTTTTTAGCATTGTTTTCTACAATGGAATTTTTGTTGTGCTTAGTTGAAGCATCAAGGCCTTGTTTGCTGAGCCTGCTCAGGGGCATACTGATAAAGCTTCTTGTGATCTTCCAAGTGTGGCATGGAAAACCGGTTTCCTCAGTGTGAACCATTCCCCCAACTACTCTATCCATTTTAAGTTCTTGGCATCTCTGGCTTAGACTTCATAGAAGGCCTCTGTCATTATAATTATTTCCATTGGCTTCCTATTGCAACAATGAAAGACAGGAAAGAAAAGAAAGACACAGAGGGAGAGATGTGGGAGGTAGGGAAGGAGGAAAGAAGGAAATAAGAAAAGAAGGAAGGAAGGAGGGAGGAGCAAAGAAAAAGAAAGAAATGATGACTTCACAGTGAAAATCTGCCTGTCATTCCCAGCTATCCCACTTCTTAGTATATATCCACAATATCTACATCAACATGCCGGAGTGATACAGCCACATCAATGTTTATAGCAGTGTAGTTCAAAATAGCCGCGCTATGGAAGCAGCCCAAATGCCCATTAACAGATGAATGGATAAAGCAAACGTGGTGTATATACACAATGGAATTTTACTCAGTCATAAACAACAAAATTATGGCATTTGCTGGCAAATGGATGAAATTGTGGAACATCATGCTAAGTGGAATAAGCCATACTCAGAAAGTCAGGGTTTCTCTCATATGCAGAAGCTAGACCAAAATAAAGGGAAAAAGGGGGTAGGGAACCATATGAAAATGAAAATAGAAGGGAGTTCAGTGGAATACCAGAAGGGGATTGAGAAGGAAGGATTGGGGATGGAGAGGAACAGTGGAATGATTCAGAACAAACCATCCTATGTACTCATGTAAATATTCCATTGTGAATTTCTCCTTTATGTATATCTGTAATGCACTAATTAAAAAAAAAAAAACAATTGGCGAGGATGTGGGGGAAAAGGCACACTCATACACTGCTGGTGGAGTTGCAAATTGGTGCAGCCACTCTGGAAAGCAGAGTGGAGATTCCTCAGAAAACTTGGAATGGACCCACCATTTGACCCAGTTATCCCACTCCTCAGTTTATACCCAAAGGACTTACACTCAGCATACTACATTGATGCAGCCACATCAATTTTTATAGCAGCTGAATTCACAATAGCTAGATGTGGAACCAACCTAGATGCCCTTCAACAGATGAATGAATAAAGAAACTGTGGTATACATACACAATAGAATATTATTCAACCATAAAGAAGAATAAATTATGGCATTTGCAGGTAAATGGATGGAGTTGGAGAACATTATGCTAAGTGAAATCAGCCAATCCCCCCAAACCAAAGGCCAAATGTTTTCTCTGACGCTGATACATACTAGGAGGTTGGAGTAAGAGAAGAATAGAGGAACTTTGGATTTTGCATAAAGAAATGAGGGGAGGGAAGGGGGGTGGGTGAGGGAATGAAAGATAGTGGAATGAGACCGACATTATTACCCTATATACACGTATGATTACATGAATGGTGTGACTCTACATTGTGTACACCCATAGAAATGAAAAACTGTACCCCATTTGTGTACAATGAATCAAAATGCAGTCCAAAAAATAAATAATAAATAAAAAATACAAGGCACAGATCACTGGGGGTCATAACAACATATTTTAAGATATTGAGTCTCCTCTTAGACTAATTTGAGTCTGGACTGACCTGTGGCTGTTCTGATGAGCTGAACGTATCAGAAATGATGCTATACCTGTTCAATGTAGGAGTCATTCAGGAAATAACAAACAAATTATAAATAAACAGGAGAAAGGCCAGTAGAGTCAATGAAATGGAACAGGGGGAGGGAGGAGGGGAAGGAAAGGGGAAGTACTGGGGACTGAATTAGAGCAAATTACATTCCACGCTTGCATGATTATGTCAAAATGAACCCCAATATTATGTATAACTCTAATATACTAACCAAAATTTCCTCCCTCTTAAAATGGAGACATAACCCTTTACCTTGGGCTGCCTTACCCTGAATGTACCCCTCTATTTCCATTTCTATCCCTTTCCTTCTATGTTCTTGTTACATGGATCTTTCTTACGATAACTTCTGTTCTAAGGTCTTTTGAGCAAGCTATTTTCTGTCTTAAATATTCTTTCCTTGCTCACTTACCAGTATAAACCTCACTCACCTTTTGATATAAGGTGGAATGCTATTTTTCCTGTTGAAAGCTCTCCATAATGTCTTGCAGTTTTTCAAAACTTCCCTTTACAGGTTCCTCTGATCTTTTAGGCCTCTTCTTTGATGAAAGATGTTGTGATTTATTGAAATGCGATTAATTGAGATATGTCTATTTTCCTTACTAGACCATGAGAGTCACAAGGGGAAGGAGGAGTTCTGCTTCCGCTCCCAGGATCCTTTCCTTCTTCCTACTTAGACATAGCTCAGTGTTTGACCTAAACTGAATATCCATCAAAACATCTTTGAAATCTTTAGAAAAATGAATGCTAGGCTACTGGACTTGAAGTTTTAACTGTATTCTTCGCTTATAATTTACCAATTCTGTGACTTTGACTAAAAAGATACTATCTGATTTTATATCCTTAGATGTAAAACTAATATAATACTGTCTTTTGGGCAAAGGGATATTTGAAAACCAGAGAGGGGGGGAACCCCAAGTGTGTGGGTGGGGACAGGAAATTGTGGATAAAAACCTAGCCCTGCAATGCAGTAGTCACTCAAGGTCAAAGCTCAGGCTCCCAGAAGCAGATTCTGAGATGCATCAGGGGGCTGAAGATGTTCATTAGGGTTCACCACATGTGAAAGGAAGAAGGAGGAAGCAGAATTGGACAGAGGGAGAAGTTAAACTGTAAGCAAGTCAGGCAAAACCTCAACAAACCAATGCTGTCCTATAATGAATTAAAATGACTTGGCCTCTGTAACCTGCCTCACTGACTCACTGCCTATGGGCACCCAGCAAAGGTTAGAGATCAGTGGATGAGTTCCCAGGAGTCAGGCAGAGGCTGACTCATCTGGAGCCGAGCACACCCCATGCTGTTGGGCATCAATCCTTCCCTGAAGTGTGGTCTGTCCAGTAGATTTGCATATCCACAATCTCACTCAGGACTTTCATTCATGTGGTCCTTTGGTCAGTCCATCAGTTACTCTTATGAAATACCCAGATAGGCACCCCACATTTTACAAGTGTTCAGAAAGAGCAGTCAAAAGTACTGCCATTAAATCTTTCCTGATCAATGACACAAGTTCCCAAGGAACACTGAAGGAAATGATAGATGCTGGGAAGAGGGAATTGGAGAGAAAAGTGTCAATTAATCTCAGACTGGTGATCATGCAGCCTAGTGGGATGTGAATAGCTACGTTTATCATTTATCAGGAGGCTGGGGGGCCTGACTCCACCACCGTAGGCGCTAATGGACATCTAGGCGCTTTCTATGTGTCTTTCTGAAATTTGAATAATGTACAAATGAACTCATTTAAATGGAAGAAAAAGAAATAGAACCCATACTGATTTAAATTAATTTTACTATAAGTATATGTAATAAACATAAAACTAGTTAGAAACTTATAATAAGCAACCATAAAACCACCAATTTGTAATTAAATACACAAAACTATACATTAGTAAAATTCACATTAAAAAACATTGATTTTTTTTTTTTTTTTGACAATTGATATTGTTTTGCTGGACTAAAGTCCCCGATTGCCATGTGATTGTTAGGGCAAGGATCTCTGGAAATTGTAACGTCACTGGGAGAGTCAAATACAACCAAGTTTCTCTCCTTGAATCACTATAAAGCTTCTGTAGCTGCAACATGGGGAGCAATTTGACCTTCCTTTGACACACGTATATCACTGAAGTAGTGTCCAAGTGCCACAGTTGTCTCTTGGTTACTAAGAATTAAAATATTGCTACCTATTACTGACAGTTTTGTTGGCAGTAATGTAAATATGAGTTCTAAGATCTTAAGGAAATAATTTGTTAACCAGCCATTCAGAGTATTCATAACGTATGGACATGAATGTTTCCCAAATTATTTTTTTCAAATGAAAATAATTTTGAGGGATTTTTTAGGATACAATTTTTAAATTTTGTGGTATCTATTGCTAATGTTATTCAATACCATTTTCACTTCATCTTTAATTTCAGATTCGTACTTTTTTGGGGGGTACTGAGGATTGAACTCAGTGGCACTTAGCCACTAATTAGCCACTAAGCCACACTCTGAGTCCCTTTTATTTTATTTTTTTATTTTGAGACAGGGTCTTGCTAAGTTGCTTAGGGCCTCACTAAGTTGCTGAGGCTGGCTTTGAACTTGTCCTGCCTCAGCCTCCTGAGTCCCTAGGGTTATAGGAATGTCCCATTGTACCCAGCCAGAATCACACTTTTTAACTGGTCTCAGTGCTACCCACATGATAGGGCATGTTTTCTAATGCCCAGTGTAGCCAAATAAGGTCACATGTCCCTAAAAGAGATGTGTCATGATGGAGTTTGGAGGATTAAATATAATCATGCACATAAAATGCTTATCAGACTAAAGTAAATAATGCCTCATAATTAATGGTAATATTGATGATACTGTTGAAATCCTTGGCATGAAGAGGGACAATTACCTCCCATCACAATTCCCATCCATCCCAAAGTTGGATAAAATTTGTAAGAAATGAGATTGAGAGTCTCTAAAGAGATGCCCAAGAAGCTCTACATATTTCAAGAAAAAGTAATTTGAGGTTTTATTGAATTTTAAGACAAACTATAATCTTCTCAACAGCACAAAAGGGAATGCAAATTCTTCTTTCAGTGTATGATGTTTTCATATGACTCCCCCCTGAGAGCACATGGTTTATGAAGCCATCCAATACATATGTTGCTGATGGCCTGGCATGTCCTTAACAAGCATACAAGCTCCTCTCACGGCACCTTGAGGAATTTAGCATATGGTTGTCAACATCTCTGGATTGTCCAGAGTGCAATTCAACATCAATCTCAGTTAAATTGCAACCCATTAAACATTATGCTGCATGATATTGCATCTCATGGAATTAAAATATTATTCTATTTTATGGATTTGTGTCTGTCCCTCATCACCATATGACAGTATTTTTTCCAAAATAATAATGATAATGATAATAATAATAATAATAATCTGGTCAGTCATTCCTGCTGACATAACATAATTTGGAAGCAAGACAAACAGAATACATGAGGTTTCCAGTACTCATTGGAAGAAAAAACACATTCTGAAAATCTGTTGAACTTTATCATTTTGCAGCTCTGTTAGCAAATGAATACTAATAGCATATGCTCATTCAAAATATTTGTCACTTAACATACAGAGATTAGATGACTCCAGTTAATACCTCCAACATGTATGTGACAAATCAATCATTTCTACAGTTGCAGAATTTTGAAATTGGATGGAAAGAAAACTGATTTTATATGTCTTCATGTGCAAGATGCTGTGCTAACTGATTTTGAAGTATAATATTGTTCCTTTTATTACTTAAAATATTTATGAGGAAGGCCTTATTTTGCCCTTTATGTAAGGACATTTTTCAAGGTTCACAGCTAGTGACTGAATAGGATCTAACAACTAGTAGACAACACAGGCAGAATTCAAAGAGATGGGTACTGGAAATCAGAAAACTCATTTTGGGACTACCATGCTACTCTAGCAATTGAGATATAGCATGGCAAAGTGAACTGAAGTTACATACTTATTCTAACTGAAAAAATGGTCATTGGATTAATAGAGAGGTAAATGTGTCTAAAAGCCCAGTCACATGGTACCTATCAGTTTGTTAAATATTTTCTAAGGCATTTTCACAGGTGAGTCCCAAAACAATCCAGAGAACAGTGTTGGTATTATCATCTTCATTTTACAGAGGAAGAAATCAAGATGACCTCCTGCTGAAACCCAGCACATCTATTAGCAAATCTGCTGGTCATCAAGAAGTTTCAGGGCTGGGCATTACCCATGTTGAAAAGTGACTGCATTGGATATTGTTTGACAGACATCTACCATCTCTTATCTTGCTTCTGCCAGAACCCATTGTCCCAGGAACATGAAGCAGAATTATAGCCAAACATCAGCTGGAGGATTAATTCAAACTTCCTCTGGCCCCAGCTAGAAAAATGAGCTGACAGAAAGGATTGTGTTTTAAGCTACTGTTATGAGTATGTTTTCCTGTATGTGTGTGTGTGTGTGTGTGTGTGTGTGTGTTTAGTGTTGAGCTACAATTTCCTATATACAAAGGAATTGCAGCATTAGGTAGAGGATATACAACATCTAACATTGCCTCTTTCAAGAGCAAGAGCCTTTCCGGAAATAGAGATGGAGTTAGTCTTGTGAGAACAAATCACATCCTGAATTCTGCCATTGGGTTGTCAAAAGAAGCCTTGAAAGATGGCTCACTGTTCCGTTTACTAAGGGAAAAGTCAGAGGCTACAGAATTCAGGCCACAGCGATTAATTCCTTTAAAATAATGTAACCACTTTTTCTCACAAAACATTTAATCCTGTTCTAAGCGAAGTAGAATTAGAGGTTGTTTTGTTAAATTACCTAATTACCCACCTTCTTTTTGTTCCTTAAAAGAAACAAAAAAGTACATGCTTGCACACACACTTCCCCAAATAATCAATAATAATAGCAATAACAACAACAAATAAAGTCTTATCTTCTGTATTGGTCAAAAAATTTGCTGTAGAGAGCAGTATTGTAAAACTCCCCTGGAAGCTTTTTGTGTTCTTAATAGGCTTTACCAAAATGATAATGTTTAATTTTTTCCCCTTGGCATGGGGGTTAGAATGACTCAGACTGCTCTTGTTTGCAAGGTGCTTTTTATGTGTGGTGACTTTTCTTTGCACTGGAGAAGGTTTATAGACACTTAGTGGTTCCTTTCTCCTTTGTTTTGTAGTTCAATGCCTTGGGCTTGTCAGGAATAGTAATGAACTCACCTGTAATTCCAGAGTCCTGGGAAGCTGAGGCAGGAGGATACCAAGTTTGAGGGCAGCCTCAGCAACTTAGTAAGGCTCTGAGCAACGTAGAGAGATGCTCTCTCAACCACAACAAAAAAAAAAAAAAAAAATGGGGGGCAGGAGCTAGGACATTGGCTCAGTAGTTAAGTACCCCTGGATTCAATCTGTGGTATCAACAGGCAAACGAAAACAGAACTAATAAAAACAAAGCAAAAAAACCAGCAATGAAGACTTGGATTTAACTGCTTTGAGGGATCAGAGTTCATGTTGTAGCACACAGGGTAAAAAGATTTGCTATGTGTGTAGGCTTAGGTTGGTAAAACTGGTGTCCTCTGACACAGAGAGCGGAACTCAGAGAAATTCTTTTAGGTGGGCCACTTGATTGATTAGTTGGATTTTTTGCTTGTTAGGGTACTCTTAAAAAAAAAAGAAAACATTGCTTATTCCCATGATTTCAATGGTTTTCTGCTTCAAAATTCATGCTGAATTTAATTGCCATTATAACAGTGTTCAGAGGGGGGCCTTTAAGGAGTAATTAGGCAGTGAGGGGTCCATCCTTATGGATGGAATCAATGCCATTGTGAAAGGGTGAGTTTGGCCCCTTCTCTCTTTGCCTTTTCTTCCTTTTGCCAAAAGTTCCCCCACCAGATGCCAACACCTTGATCTTGGACATGGCAGCCAAGTAAAATTCTGTTCATTATAAATTACCTTGTCTGCAGAATTTCTGTATAGCAGCCCAAAACCTACTAAGAGCTTACACATCAATGGAGAATTTTGCAAAGGTGTCAATTCATAGTCTTCAGTGTGGGGGCAGGGCTGGAACTTTTGCCCTTTCTTCCTCCTGGATGCCATCCTCCCTTGACAATTGCTTTTGAGCAGTTCCATGTTCAAGGCCCAACAGCAGCTAGCGTAAGGGGTGAGGAGCAGACATAACATGACATTTCTTTCCATTGCCCACTTGGCTCTGTTTCTTAAAATTCACGTAATCTCTCTTTCGAGTTCTGCAATGAATGGATTCTGCAGCCTGGTCATTTAACATTCAGATATTAAATGTTACTAAGGTAGTTGGTTAATTTTTAAAATTCAAATAATGCATTTCTATTTTAATAATGAAATTTGAATAAAATGACTGTAATTTAATCACATCCCACGCAAATTAGGTAACAGTTTTACTTGAACTCTGTAGGTGTTCTATTGAAACACATCCACACGCACACAGACATTTTTAATTTGCAACAAAATTTCCTTTTGCCTTTTCTTATGCTTCACTTTCTCCTCTTCTGCCCTCGTCTCCCTCCTTTCCTCTTTATTCACCTCTATCTCCATTTCCATATCTTTCCTCTGTGTCTCTATTGTCTTGATTCTGGTTTTTGGTTTTTTGTTTGTTTGTTTGTTTTTTGATACCAGGGACTGAACACAGGGGCACTCAATCACTAAGATCACTAAGCCACATCCACAGCATACTTTTTATTTTTTATTTTGATACAGAACCTTACTAAGCTGCTTAGTACCTTGCTTAGTTGCTGAGGCTGGATTTGAATTTGTGATCCTTCTGCCTCAGCCTCCTGAGCCACTGAGATTACAGACCTGTTCCACACAGACACACCTGGTGTCTTCCTTCTTTTAACAGTAGTTTTTGAGCAGTTCCACATTCAAGGGCTGCATACAGATAGTGTAAGGAACCAAGAGCCTTTATAAAAAGAATTCTTAACCTCCCCCCTCTTGACTCCAACATTGTCACAGGAGAGTTAGACACAAGTATGATACTGATCCCCATAGTGCTAAAAGCTTAATGCCAGATGGCAGGTCATACAATTTCAAAGAGGAGAAATGTAAAATATCTTTTTTATTTTTTCAGAGAAATTTTACCAAGCTCTTTGAGTATGGTGGAAAAAATACTATTTTTTGTTTAACCTTAAATTTTCTTGCACTACAGTTTCCAGGCTTCCTTATAGTGAATGGAACCATTCGACTATATTTGGCCAATGAAATATGAATGGTCATCATGCCCTTGACCAGCTGCTGTGATCCTCAAGGCCTTTTGCCTTCCATGTTGACCACATCACGCACCCGACCATGGTGTGCACAGCTTTTGTTGAAAAAAACCTCCAGATAAGACGTATTCTTTTCCTTTTATAGCTGTCAGATTACATTGGATAAGACATTGTCTTTCCAGACTGTGTGAGTACTTAACCCACAGAGGAGGGGGTTAAAAGGTCTCAGGGGCAAGAGCCTACTGCTTAAGGAAAAGGGTGAGATTATTAAAGGACACAAAGCAGAAACAACATCTGGAGAGCAATTCTGCTGTTTTGCTGCTTCCTGTCCAAGCATCCTGATGAAGCACACTGACAGTTAAGGCTGCAGAGCTGAGATGGCACCATAGTGTGGGCAGCCTTGGATGGAAGGGATGGGAAGGCTTGGGAGCTAGCCCGTGTTGAATCGGGTCAGAGAAACAGCAAGAGCTAAGTGTCAGAAGATTAGCTTGGCATCAGTTTGAGAGAGAGATCAAAGGGAATAAAAGACAACGAGAACATGAGAATAATCAACCAGCAAATTCATAAATCAGGTGGTGAAGAATGAGAATAAGAATGACAATTTAAAAAGATGGCATTTGCCAGGCATGTGGCATCTGCCTGTAACACCAATGACTCTGGAGGCTGAGGCAGGAGGATTGCAAGTCTGAGGCTAGACTCAGCAACTTAGTGAGGCCCTAAGCAACTTAGTGAGATTCTGTGTCAATAAATAAATAAATAAATAAATAGGACTGGGAATGTAGCTCAGTGGTGAAGTGCCCCTGGCTTCAATCCCCAGTACCAAAAAAGAAAAGAAAAAGGAAGAAAAATGCCGGCACTTATTGAATGCTTTCTGTGTGCCTAGCTTAGTTCTAGCTACATAAATGTGACATTTTTATCTTCACAGCTCACCAATGAGGTCAGTCCTAGTATTTCTTATTTCATATTGTATTTTAAATAAAATATCCTTCAACTTTCCATGAGGGGAACAAAAGATATTCAAATACCAGTCATTGACTTTACAGTTTTAACAAAATTTGAGAAAAATTAAAAAGTCATTGATGTTCAATTTTGTGATTTGATAGATAAATGATAATATATAGTACGTGTATTAGCACATGAAGGTATTCTACATTCATACAACATGTAATGAACTCCTATAAATAAAATGATAACTATTTATTTTGTTTCATTCTTCTATGGATATTTCTCCATCCCAAATGTATACATGCAAAAAAATTAGAAATTTAGATAAAGTCATGTTAACGGATATGGTGAGACAGGGAAAAGTGGGAGTTTGTGGAAACCAAGTTCCCCTATTTTAAACTCAGTGCTCCTTTCACTACATCAAATGTGCTAAGAGGAAGAGAACAGGAAGAGATCGAGGTTGGGTGACTAGGCAAGGTGAAAATGGATTTCCAGAAATAATTTTATATAATAAATTTTCTTTATGTTTAATAATGACTCTTTCAATTGTCTATTTTTAGCTTTGTTTTCTTATTGAAAAAGACCTGTGCTTACATTTTTCAGTGAATGCTTTCCAACTACTTAAGGCAAGCAGTCTAATTATATTTTATACCAAATAACCTGATTATATATAAGAAAAAATACCTACATGCCTGTCAACCAAGTAAACAAATATCAATGTTTTTCAGAGTTTGCTTTAATCAATCTTTTAAAGTCCTACTCTGCTTCTTCCATGGAGAAAGACGAAGCTTTTTAGAAGCTTTCAGTCATTAGGATCATGACTCAAGTTATACCATCCCAAGTAATTTATTTTAAACCGGTGGTCATTAAAGTTTAGACAATGGGACAGACTGACGGTACCAATAATAACATTGATCACCTTTAAAGTTGCACAATGACAAATTTTCTTGGCTATGAGGGTGTTAAATGCAAAAAGTGGAAAAAATACATATAACTTACAGGTATGGCAATTTTCATGCTTAGATAGCAACACTGTTATACTGTAATTTCAATAATTTTATATCCTTAGAAAAGGTTTGCTGATTTTTGTTAATATCTCTAGTACTTATTACTGATGAGGACTTCATCCTATATAAAAAGGCAGACATAATTCTTAAGAACTTTTGGGAAAGGTAAACAGGATTTCTCTTCTATCTCAGAAACCCACATTTCTGTAATGAATGTCCACCAGTCTGTTTTATTACATTGATGCTTTAACCTTAAAGTTTTGCCTAAAAGGTCAAACTACAGAATCAAAGGGAAATGAAACAGGTACATTACTTTTTAGGAATGAAACTTCTGTTTAGATATTTTTCCCCTGTAGAAAGTAGGATCATTGGAATCTAGGTTAACAGGTATTTTGGAGACTGATTGGGTTCATTTTAAACCCAATATCCTATTTTGAAAATAGGTGTAAATATGCTTTTATTCTATACCTTTGAATGTGGCTGCCTAGATATGACAAATTACCTTCTCTTTTCTTTGTATTTCTACTGTGAAGCATGTCTTCAATGATTTTGGTCTTCTGATTTTGTGAGTTAGCGCTATCCTGAAGGCCAAAGACGACAATGTGTCCTATTTCTGTTTGTCTACTGCAATACCAATCATGCATGCAGTTCCTCTTAATTAACACTCCCCCCTCCTTCCTCATGGGTTCCTGAAGTCCTTAAACTTAACCTCAATTTGCGCAGTCAGCAGCACAGACTGTGTCACTGATCACAAACGTAGCTATTTTCCTTAATTATATTAGTACTTAGTACTTCTGAAATTGCATCTCCTTCTAAACTTTGCACAGATTTTTTTTCCTTCCTCTGCATTTATGGCTTTTCACTAGGTTGATTGGGTTTTGTTCTTTGCAGCTTATGCTGTCTTTGATTTATTTCTCTTTTTTCTTTTTTGTACTTTGTACACAGATGATTTTGCAGCTCAATTTGTTTTAGCACCAGATGTGGCTCCTAGGAACTATTTATTGGCAAAAGAATATCGAATATTTATATATTAAACAAAGATATACTATCAGTTCTCTGTATCTGTGGGTTTTACATTTGCAGATTGAATTCAGTGCAAATCAAAAGTAATGGATCTTGTGTAGACTTTTTTCTTGTCATTATTTCCTAAGTAAAAAGATAAAACAAATATGTACATAATATTTGCATTGTATTAAGCATTCCAAGTAATATAGAGATTATTTAAAGCATAAAGGAGGATGTGCACAGATAATATGCAAGTACTATGTCATTTTATATAAATGAGTGTTCTGAGATATTGGTGTCCCGGGATGCAGGAGTTGGGAAAGAGATCCTGGAATCAATCCCCTAGAAGAGAGAGAGGACTGTATTTGGCACACACGTTCAGCCAAATAGCCATACTCTATTAGCAACAGGTTTTTTAGCTTTTAACTGTAAAGCTTACAGTTAACTGTAAAGCTTTATAGCTTTAACTTCCCAGTCAGCTTTTAAAACCTCATGTCACCAAGTTCAGGTAATGTTCAACTTTTTCAAATCATGCGTTTTCATTTATGTACTTTATCCAATGATAAAATAAATGTGTCCATATGTATTTCCTGATGGTCTTGACTTGACACTAAAACCTCACAATGTCTTGTTTATGATCTCACCCGATCTTGACACCAGGTTTATTGTATGTTCAATACAGTTATGGATGTACAAATTATGGGGTCTTATGAGAAATCAATTTACACAAATTGACTCTACACAGCAGAAAATCTTCTTTTCTTACTACATGAGCTATTCTGTAATGCATTTGCATGTACAAAGATTTTTGAATTTTTTTTTTCCCAGCCCCACTTTTCAAGGCACTCAGCCGTTACGCTCTGAGACAGCTAAGCTCCCGGCTTCTTGGGTCTATACAGGTATCATATTTGTAACCATTAATATGCAGACAGGAGATGATTAAATGCAGGCATGATAAAATGTGACACCCCATAATAAATGAGAATGAAAAAATGAATTTATAACCATAAATCATGTATTAAAATTTATGTCATAGACTTACATTGATGAAGACAATGTAGCAATAAGAAAATATGAGATAGACCTATTTTTAAAATTATAATAAAAGACATTTAAATTTCATGATTTTTTTTCAACTCTTAGGTTGAAAATTTGACTTTTTGCCCCTGAAAGTAGCATGCTTGAACTTTGTGGTTTAGAATAAGACATTGGACTGTTATGGGTTTCATTATAATGCAAATTTTTAACATTTTAAAATATGAGTGTTCTTATGCATCAAGACAATGAGATACTACCACTATTACAGAAAAGAAGAAACGAAATGCCTGTTTTAAAAGACGCAAGATTACTGACGTTTCATCTTGCCTCATACTTTACCTAAAAATAATTTGACTAACCTATTATGTATCTTTTTGTGTAAAGTTTTATGATAGTCATAAAATTTTAAGTTTAAAAAACGAGGATAACCACACAAACTAAATGATATGAAATCCTTTTTGAGAAAAAAAATTAAAGACAAGAATCCAGGATGTAGTTACATTTACAACCGCCAGGGCATTATTATAAAATAATAGGTTTATATTTCAATAAATTTGTCATAATTTGAATTTCTGATGGATGTTGTTCCTTTAAATGTACCTCATTTGGCAGAATGTAAAATTAATGCTATTCAAATAATTTCAGAAATCAGTAATATATGTAATGCTTGAGTTGTGTTAAATGATAAATGTTAGAAAAAATGCCCTATGAATTTTGGAAATTAAAGAAATTATTGCTATCATACATGGATATCTAGCTAGGCTTTTGTTCCTTTTTACATTCCCAGTGTTTCAGCATTGTCTTATGAAGTGGAATAAATTTGGAGTCCTTCCAAGGAGATTTCAAAACAGAAATTTCTGATGTCACCTTAGTTACATACTCTTAAAATTTGAAATGTGTCCCCCCAAAAGATGCATTGAAGTCCTGCCTCCCAATACCTCAGAAAGTGACCTTATTTGGAGAATAAGATATTTATTAGGTAACCAAGTTAAAATGTCATAAGATCATGAGGTCTAGTGTCCTCATTAAGGGGCAATTTGGACACAAAGACAGACTCAGAGGGAAGGTGACATTAAGATGCACAGGCAGAAGTCAGCATCTATAAGCCCCAGCAACAAGGTTGGGACAAAGCTCGTCCTGACATTCCTAAGAAGGTGCCAACCTGATAACCTTGACTTTGAACCTGTACTCTCCAGAACTATGACACAATAAGTTTCTGCTTTTTAAACCAGCCTGTTTGTGCTACACTCACTTAACAACAGTTTACATTTTGGTGATTTCACCATTGTGTGTATATTAGCTATACCTACACAAACCTATGTAGAGCAGTCTAATCCACATCTAATCTCTAAGATATATTTTCTTATATGTTCCCCAATATTGACCAAGACATCACCATGCGGCACATGACTCTACTTCGTTATGGCAACTCCAAGAAGCTCATACATTTACTTGAATGCAGTTATAAGCTTCTTTGCTTTATTTTGGTGAAATTAAATGACAGATCTCTGTTTGGTTGTTACACACTCAGTCTAACACACTGGGCAAGGGAAATAATAGAGGCTCAAGAAATATCTTTCAAACTCAAATGTGAGCAAAGTACCATTCTATTCGAAAGTCAAATAAACACATTGGAACACACAACAAGTACACCAGTCTACTCCTAGTGACTGTCCAGAGATTAAGAAGTTAGGGAAAAAGTGTACTAAGGGGATCTAATATGGCTTCCTTTTAGTTCCAGAGCTTCTGCTTCTGATATATGAGTTTATGACTTGCTTTGTTGTCTCCAGAGTTTGATCCTGCCCCATTTGGTATTCCCAGTAAAATAATGATTCTCCTTAAAATTTTCCCCATGATTAGTTTAGTCAGCTTTTCTAAGCTGTGAATAAAAGACTCAACAAGAGCAATTTTAGAGGAGGAAAAGTTTATTTGAGGGCTCAGGGCTTCAAAGGTCTCAATTCACAGACAGCCGGCTTATTCTTCAGGTCTCCAGGTGAGGCAGAAAAATATGGTGGAAGAATGTGGCAGAGAAACAGCTCACATGGTGATCAGGAAGGAGGGAGAGAGACTCTGCTGGCCAGATACAAATATATACCCCAAAGCCATTCCTCAATTCCCAACTCCTCCAGCTGTCCTCTACCACTTCAGTAATCACTTAGTTAATCACTATCAGGAGATTAATTCATGGTTTGGGTTAAGAGTCTCACAACCCAATCATTTCTCCTCTGAACCTTCTTGCATCTTCTCATGCTTGAGCTTTTGGGGGGCCCCTCACATCCAAACTGTAACAATGATGTCATAAAATGATGGGGCAATGGCAGAGTTTGAGGTGACAGAGGAGAGTCATAGTTCAATACAGGACATAAAGAGTTCTGAACTGAATATTGAGCATCCAAACCTTTAGCAGAATTTTGTGTGTTTTGGCCAAGGGGATTTTATTAATGCTATTTCTCATTTTTCAAAATAGATTGCAAGCCCCTGCTATCTTGTTAAATTCTCAATATTGGTATAATCCTATGACTTCTTATTTTCTCCATAGTCTCTTTTAATATGGATTGAATTTTCCCTCCCCAAATGTTGAAAAGGCTTACCTCTCAATGTGACTGTATTTGGAAACGGGGTCACTGAGCAGGGGTTCTTACCGTGGGATTGATTCCATTTGAAGAGGATATTAATCCCTCTTTCCCCACATGTGCCATGCTGAGGAAAGTCCTTGTGCACACATAGTGAGATAGTGGCCATCTATAAACTGGAAGAGAGCCCTCACCAGAACCCAACCATGGAGTCACCCTGATTTCAAATTCCCAACTCCAGCACTGAGAGAAAATTGATTTTTGGTGTTATAAGTCAGGGAGTTCTGTGGCATTTTTTAAATGACAGCTAGAGCTCACCAAGGTAGTATCTAGGAATTTAGCCCTATTTACTTAATTTTGCTAATAAATTTAGCTATGTGTCCATCATTTTACCTGCCTATGCAAATCCAGAGGATCAAGAACTAGCTTTCTAAAGCAACAGCCCATTAGTTTTAGTGTTATCTTCTAGTCCTACAGAAAGAAAACAAATAACAAAGACATCTAAATTCCTGGGTTCACCCTTAATTACCTTCAAGGAAGGTAATATGGGAGCAGCATTACATGGTATATATTTTTTAATAATATTGTTTATGCTGCTGTACTTAGAAGCCAGAAGTGACTAGACTTAATTTGGATTTTAAATTAAAACTCTGTGATTCGCAAATACACAGTGCATTACTTGAAACAATGAATCCACTAATAAATAATATTGAAAATAGGAATGTGGATAAGAGAATCTGAATGGGCTGAATTCACATTTTAATCTTGGTTACTTACCCCTCTGTGGCCTTCAAAATAACTTTCATCACAATTTTTGCTATTTGCAAAATTAAGTTGTAAATGTCTCTCTCAAAGGGTTTTTGGAAATTAAATAAGATATTGCACATAACCTTGTTAGACAGGTTATAGATGCTCAAAAAGAAAAATAAATGAAATGTTTGTTATGTTCTCCTGGAACACCTGAGCCTTAGCATTCTCATTTGCACTTAGCTTTAGTGTTGATGATTTAAAATACGTCACCTGTACACATAGTCCTATACACATTTGAACACACAGATAATTTTCTCATTTTTATTTTTATGCAAGTCAAAATACATTGACTTAAGGGGATGAAAACTTTTAAAATAATTCATAAGCATAAGTTCATGTTCCAGACTTTCATGGGGATGTGGGTGAGTGTGCACACATAGGGAAGTCTTAAGAAAAGAAGAAGAGTGCGTTCTTATGTTACTATTTTCATGTATATGCTGGTAAACCCGATGCTGAAGCTGATATTAGTTGAACAAAGCAATGCTATTTCAGCTACTCAGAAAGCTAGTCTACAATAAGTAGTCCCTTGGGGCAAGATTCTTCTCAGCAGCATTGCTCACTGTAATATTTGTTCAAAACTGAGGAGTGATTTGTAAGATCTGTCCCTACAGGAACAAAGTGATATTGATGCCATGTAGCTAATGTAGAGCCAAAAAAAAAAAAAAAAAGCCTCAAACCAAAGAAATGATGAACATATCACCACTTTTCATTTTTCCTTTGAGTGAAGAATTCATTTTGTAGCATGCGAAGTCATCCCTGGTGCGATCTAGCTGAAATAGGGGGGAGAAGAGTAGGTTTTCATAGAAAGAACTCTGGAGTCTTAGTGAGCATTTGTTAGCATTTATTCAGCATTTTGAGTTCTCTTGAGTTCAATCAAATGAGGAAGTGTACTGAGCACCTGTGCCAAGTCCGGTGCCAGACAAGGTGTTAGCTATATTCAAAATACAGTGTGCATCAGCTGCACATCACGTCATTTCCTTTGCTGATATTGCTGGCTTGCTGAAGAGGAGACAGATAATTGAAATGTTTTCTCCCATGCTAAAATCCTTTAGTGGAAGTAATACTGGGTCTATAATCTTACCATGTGCTGGTCTTTCTCAGGTTGCAAGGATCAGAGGGAGGCAGATAGGGCTTAAGTATACAGTGGCCAATGATGAAGCACAGAAAAATTCGTGCTCACCCTCCAGGTCTTTAAGAGAACATCATTTAGACATACATCATTACCCTATGTACATGTGTGGTTACACGAATGGTATGTATCTACAATGTGTACAACCATAGAAATGAAAAGATGGACCCCATTTGTGTACAATGAATCAAAATGCAGTCTATAAAAATAAAAAAGTAATAAAAATAAATTGATTAATCAATTACAATAAGATACCATAGTAATTTTACATTGCCCAAACCCTACCAAGATACACAGAGTTGTAGAACGGGTAAGAGTAAAGATCTTGGAGTCTGACTACCTTGTTCCAAGCTCAGCTTTCCCCCATATCCTCTCTTTAAATCTGAAGAGGATTCTTACCTGCCTATATTTTTATCATACTCCATGTAAATTAGAGTGAGGAGATGATGCTTCATGCTTCACAGATCTGTGATGCAGATTAACTAAATTAATATGTGTACAAGACAATGCCTGGCACATTTATTATAAAATATCCACAGTTGTTGCTAGCATCATTATCACATAGAATTATTAACATACCATGATTTAACTTTTGGCTATCACTATTATGTCATGGTTTTGATTTTTGTGTGGGTTCTACTTCCTTATGGATTTTGCTTGCTTCATTCACCCTACATGTCTCTCAGCTTCTGTGGACCTTCTGCACCTCTCTTTATTACTCATTTCAATTTTTCAAAAAAGAGGCTATGATAGGGTTGGTTAATCACTGTCTGATATCATCAGACTATTTAACTTTTGTAAAACTACATTAGTCACTCAATTCCCAATGAAGGGATAATCAATTTTCACCAGGACTATCTGTTTTATGGTTCAATAAATGGCAAAATCTAGGTGAGTAAAGCCAGCAGAAGATTTCTTCCTTACAGTGTCACATTCCTGTAATTCTAGCTGGGAAGCTTAGGCAGGAGAATCATGAGTCCACGGACAGCCTCAGCAAAAGTGAGGTGCTAAGCAACTCAGTGAAACCCCATTTCTAAATAAAATACAAAATAGGACGCGAACGTGGCTCAGTGTCAAGTGCCCCTGAGTTCAATCCCAGGTACCACTCCCTGCCCAGAGAAAAAAAGAGATACCTTGAATGTTGGCCTCTCCAGTTTATTCTGCCTCTGCTTTGGATTTATGGAGCAAATTGCAATTAATATTTTTCCCTAATGGACGTTAGAGAGGAGTTAAATAGCCTTGTCATATTTCAGAACCAAGATCAAATGGAAAATTAATAATAGAAAAAGGAAAGCACTTGAAGCCAAGAAGATACCACATTCCCAAAGCAAGTAGTGACATTTGTACTTGCAGATTAGTGATTTTATTTAGGCCATATGGTATTTTGTGACCAGAGACTTCAGTAATGGTAATTTTGTGTATCATGTATATTGATGCATCCAGCTTGTCTACAGAAGTAAGATAAGTGTGAGTACAAGATGTGCTTAATTTCTCTACTTCCTTATAGATACTATAAGCCTGCAATTCTCTGTGTCATGCTTTCTTGTCTACAGTTTACAAATCCCTTTCAAGGTCCCACAGCAAATGATTGTGCATCTTTCCTAACAATTATTTAAGTCTTTTCACTCTCCAGTGCCTCTGATGGTCTTTTTCTTCTTTATGTTTTCTCTACATACGCTTAAAGGAATTGTCTGACCAATTGTGTAAACAGGAAGCAATGTTTGGGACAGTAATAGTTAATTTTGCTTCACATGTCTTAAACAAAAAGTGATTTATTTTTCTGACTTAACAAGAAATTGGTTAGTAAATGATTTTTCGCAGCTGTTGAGAGGTTTATTGATACGTGGCAACTTGGTTTTCTTGATTTTTCCTCATATCTGTACTACAGAGTCATAAAATACAGTTGTTGTAGCTCATATTCAAAGCTAGAAGGAATTAGGGGATGGAGTATCAGCCACATCCTTCACTGTTTAAATAAAAGACGACTCTCCAGAGACCTCAACCAATTTCTATTTGCATATCATGGTTAAGGACAGTCTCCAATAATCTCTTAATTACAAGGAAAACTAGGGAAGTTAAAATCTTTACTGGGCCCCTTACATCCAGTATGTCATTTTCCTGAACCAAATAGATTTTATGTTCCGAGGAAGAAGATGATATGATTGGTGAATATACAATTGGCAATACCTGTTATATTATGATGGTAAAATTCTGTGTAAGAAGAATTCAGATTTGGAAAAAGTTAAGTGGAAATAAAATGGTCAAATCCTCATTTACATCTGGAGACATGCTAGAATTTCAGAGTAGTTTATTTGTGATGTCTGAATCACAGAGGGAAAGCTATATTTATAAACATACTGCATTGTTCTACGCAGGTGGTAAATTTTATGCATAGAATGTATGTGCATCTGTATGCCTATGTTCACCAATTTGTAGAAGTTCCTGGATCAATGTATTAATGAGTGTTTTGAGGCTCTCATTAAGCTCAGAGAGATAGGATGCTTGATTCATTATCATTGGTGATCATGGGTTGGAGAAGGAGGAAAAAAATAGATACGTGTACTCTGTCTAGGTAATTAAGGGAGTTTACCTTTGATGCACCTGGAACTCAATTGCTAATGCATTGACTCAACACATATGGCACTTTAGTCCTCCAAGAATCACAGAGAAGGCAAAGAATCCCAATACAACAGCACTATAGTACAATAGAATTATCTTGGTCTGGATTAGTCTCCCTGAGTTTGAAAATACTGAATAATTTTTTCCTCAAAGGTGCAAGGAAAACTACTGTTTTTCCAATCATTGAACTGATAGCAAAGGGTTAGAGGAGCACTTAGACACCTTATCAGATGAAATGTACAGTATGTAACTCCATAAATACTTTGGAAGATCTGTAAAAAGTGCCCTGTCAGTCCAAGGAAAGGAAAGAAAGAAGAAATTGGTGCAGAAAATTGAGTAATTATAATTCCCAAATGCTTTTGCTCAAAATTCTACCTTAAGATATGAAAAGATACTAACAAAGGAATTCTATCTTTATTCTGCTGATGTTGCAACTCCAAAGCCCTGTTCTCTGATGTTATTTCCACTGGATCTGTTCATTTGCATTTGTCACTGGGTCTTCTAACATTACTGAAACAAGGGTTTCCTCCCAGGAAGTCACAGTATCTAGTAGGAACATTGCAAAAACAACCATGAAGTCTAGATCATTTGTGTTGCTGCTATTTTCTTCAATTGGACAAATAGCATTTATTTACTACCAAAGGTACCCAAGATCTATGCTACATGCTCAGAAAGCCTCACAGATTCTCAATCGGAATCCACAACTCTAAACCCACAGCATGGGCTCTTCCTTTTTGACATGAAATTTCAATACTCTACTGCATGCACTCACACACGGAGACCCACAATCATACCTGCATTATTTTAACTATTTATATCTAGTTGTTATCCCCATCTTCATTTCACATGCCTTGATAATAGAGAAAGGCCCTATTAATGTTTTAAGCCCCGAAATGCCGAACAACATATTCAATAAATGAACAATCTCAATAAATAATTCAGTTCTAATGTATTCAATGTGTAATGTGAAATATCTACACTGTTATCTGTTACATGAGTGTGTTCAGTTTGAAATATTCATGGTATTAGGTACATAAAGTATGCTTATTAAGCATCAATGAATAATTTTAAAGATAGTCACTTTAGAAAGTCATCTGCATATTAATGTTAAGAAGATAACACACCACACAAAAGACCAATTTCAGGTTAAGAAACAAACTTCATATCTACAATGACATGTGTAGAGAAAATGACATTAAGTTAGTGTTCCTAAAATAGCATGCTATGAAGCATAACCAAGTCTGTACAGTAAGGGGTAATTTACATTCTGTAAAAACTGTTGAAGTTGTTTTGCCATAAATATCCATGAATATCTTCAGTAAGACTGATGCAAAAGCATCAATGTATCTGCTTTGGATTTATCTGCCACCTACTGCCTTGGAGAATTTAAGACAGTTTACAAGGTTAACAATGCAACTCTGAGAATCTTAACTGCACTTGGTTTGCATTTTATATTAGCAGATCTCAATTTTTTTTCCATGACCCACAGTAAAAATGTATTTAATATCCACATCAATAGACATACAAGCAGAGATGCTCTCTCTCTCTCTCTCTCTCTCCCTCACACACACACACACACACACACACACACACACACTCACATATGCCACAAAACAAAAGTGCTATGAACATAACAACTAGTACTACACGATGCACTTTTTTTTTTGTACTTATCCCTCAACTGATTTTATGACTAACAAGCTCAAGGGTGATCAAATAACTTTTTTGTAAAGGGTAAAGCATAAATATAATAGGCTTTTCATTCCATTGAGTTATGTGCACCTGTGTGTTTGTGTATGTGTGTGTGACTAGTTGTCTCATAATTAATCAAATTTGCTGCATCTCTTCAACTCTACCATTATATTTTGAAAGAGGCAATGAGTAATACTTAAAACAATTGGGCATGTTTGTGTTCCTACATTACTTTATTTACAAAACAGGTACTTTTCCAGCTTTGGTTCACAATCTAGAGTATTCCCACTAAGGTCTCATAAGGACTAAAGTCATAAAACACCCTTTAAAAATATTGCTCTAAATAGCTATTTGTAAACATTTGGCTTCAGAGCTCTTTATTCTCTTAAAGTTATTGAGACCAAAAATAGATTTATGTGTATTGTATATCCACCAATATTTATTATAAAATAAATTAAAACTGAGAAATTTAAAATTTTATGTGTAAATTTATTTTAAAAATAATAATTTAAGTGCATGCTAATGTCAAGGGTATTAAAAAAATTGGCTTACAAAACAAAGAAATAATAACTGATGAGAGTGATATGTTCATATATACTAGCAATTGTTTTTAATGTCTGGCTTAACAGAATGGAGCTAACATCTCTTTGCTATTTTGCATTCAGTCAGATGAAGCATATTATTTTGGTTACAGTACATAAATAGAATCACCTCACACTGATACGTATTGAAAAGGGAAGAAATATTTTATTAGCCTCTTCAGATAATTATAGATAGTCTTTTTGATACTTTATCAAAACTTGATAGGGTATGTTTTCTTAAATGTTAGTATTAAGTTAGAATATAAAATCTTAACAATGAACTTTCCAGTTTCTCTTTCCTTAAAATCATTTAGTCTATCCTGCACTAGATTGCATGATTTTGTTACATCACATAAAAGCCTTTTGGAAAATCTTGATTCATTAGGTTAAACAGATCATCCATATATGGTCACTTTTTATTTGAGAATATTTTAAAAATCATTTTGTCACTATTACCACTGATCTCTCTAGAAAATGTTTTAAATATTAGGGGGCTGTCAAACTTTTGATAGTGAACTCACATTTTCAAAAAAGTCTCATGTTTATTTAAAAGTTGAAGTTTTTTTTTCTGTAACATATAGTTTCAGTTATTTATCTTAAAGTTACATAGTAGCAACATGATTTGGGACAAAGACTTTGTGCCACACTGGTAATTTGATTGGAGGGCTAGGTCAGACCTTATCATCCTAACAGAGAGGTTGGCAATTGATGTTAGGAACCAAGCCTGCCTGACCAAGCCCCAGTGAAGAATGGACTCTAAGGCTAAGGTGAGCTTTCTGTGTGGAAATGTCCTATTCGCAGAATGTCCACGGCAAGAGGAGGTGCCCTCGTCTACTATAACTGTCAGTGTAGGAGCTTTGAGTTTTTTGAGTCCTTCTACCAATGGAAAGTAGTCTTGGGCACCACTGAACTTGAAATCTGTGTGAGAAACTGGAGTGGTCTTGGGAACACCTTTTTTTCTGTCTTTATGATTTCTTACTTATTCTTTTATAATAAAAGTTCAGTGACAGAGGCAACTAGTTCAGCTCACAATGGCACACGAGATTTTCTCTGGGACAAACATACTGCTTCAGGATGCACAGAAACATTTTATGTATCACACACCATACTAAAAATGAAACTATGTCAGGTACTATTCTTAAGTGACACTGGCTTTTTAAACAAAATGCATGACAATGAAGAATGCAATAACCACCATCATAGTTTGATGTCACTGCCTTGGTCTGTGCTAAGCTCCCAGACATGTTACTATCACTTTGGCATCGCTAATACAAGAGTTAATACTACAAAAGTGGGAATTATATCTCAATTTCATTACAAACATATCTCTGAACTCATAATCCCCCCAACACACAGTATAGAAAGGGATTTTCAAGAATCTCCTGTACCATTTCCATAAAAATTATTCTATATACATATACATCATGCACGCATATATAGAAATCTCTCCTTAGTGCCCAAGATTCGACCTAGTCAAAAGAGACAAGCTTAATTGCAATTTCATGCTTCTGAACTTCACTGCGGCCTTACCTCTTTCATGATCTTTTAAATCATTATGTTTAATTTCATAGAATTTTCTCACCTGACATGAATCTGCACACTTCTGCTTGCAAGGCATTTTCTTACCTCCCACAACTCTTGCAGATTCTCTCATTTATATATAATTTCATGTTACGCACACTCATTCATACTCAAACACACATCACATTCCTGTGTTCTTCTCATTCTCCCTGGTTGCTCTGTACATTTTAAGTCATTTCTTTACTCCCTCCTTGAAGAGGTCTTCATTAATTATCCTGTTCCCTTTCTCTTTGTATTTACAGTTGTATTCTCCCTTGCCTACAATAATGTCTGGTAGAGAGAATACATAAAATCAAGTGAACTGAAAAAATAATGGTTGAATACAAAAAATCTAATAAATTCAATAATAGATTGTCAACTTGCAATCAAGTTAAAGGATATAAGATCCAGTGCACAGCCATCTAATTGAAGCTGTATGCCTTCATTTATTTATATGTAAATTCAGACAAACACACACACACACACACACACACACACATACACACATGTTCACCCAATGACTGGCACAAAGTGGGTTTTTAACAGAAATTTGCTGAATGTGTGCAAACCAACAACATATGCATTGAAGTGTATCCAGCAGATTATCAATTAAGCTTCCAGAACATTCTCTGATACTTTTTGATCTTCTGCCTCATAGAAATACACTATTTATATTATGTGTTCCCCTTTAAAAATGATTAATTTCAGTTCTGTCATTCTATATAAACTATATACTTCCTTGACCTAGGGAATTATGTCCAGTTAGTTAATATGAGTTTTGCCTTCTATCTCTCTTTCTTGGAATGGGGAAGAAGGGGAAGCAGTGTGGGAAGATATGGATTTGTTTAAGAACAAATGAGTGGGGTGGTGAAACATCAGGTGCAATAAAATCTAGGAAAATACAAGGTAGAATCAAGAGTAAGAATCACTCTTATACATAGAGCTGTACAGAAAGCTGAACATACTTGTACAGATGACATAGTTCAAGTTCCTAAATTTATAGATGACAACGTTGAGGCCCAAGAGAAAGCAAGTTCACCCAGAAAGAGCCAGAAAGAACTCGAAGCAGCAGTCTTGCAACCTCCTCAGGGCTGGGGGTTAAGTATTCATGGTCTGGCTGCATTTGTTATGCAGATTGCATTTCTATGTGAGCTTTACACTTTTTTGGTGAACATTTTTATATTTATTTATTTATTTATTTATTTATTTTCCTTAAGCTCTGAGTCCAAGTCACCTTGGAAGAAGCTGCAGTGTAGAAGGTAAAGTCATCTGTTACAAAACCATAGTGGAGAGATCCCACTCCATGCATACCTGGCATGCGACAGAAGGCTGCCACAGGTACTTATTTTTCCCAAGTGAAGAGTAAATCAGAAAAACAGGCTCAGGTGAGACATAGGACAAAGGCCATTGATACTCAAAGTCAAGGTTCTTCTGACACTTACTCTTTACTGTTGGGTGTCTACTGACATAAAATGAAAAGGAGATTTCCCTTTACATAGGAGCAAGAGAGAGGCAAAGGCAAGAAAAGAATTTCCAAGAATCCTGGATGATGGTAGAAACATTTGTGCTACTCAATCTTTGTTTTGCAGATAATTTATAGAAAGCCCCACAGCTATATAGCAGATCTAGAACCCAGATATTTTTTTTTCCCCAAAGCATGCTCCTTCACACACCCAAGACTCCATTACTTCTCCATGTTTGATCGACAACTGACTTTCTCTAAACAAACAGCTGTTACTCAAATTACTTCCTTCTAAATATCTGTTATCCAAACGAGGCAGAATTCTACATTTTCAAAAAGAACATTTTAACTTTAAATAAAATTCGATTTCTATCTCAAATTGAAACTTTAAAAATGATATCAAAATATTTAAATTATAACCTACAACCCCTAACTTTGCACATTTTTAAAAAAAAAAATTTGGCCTGTTTGCAGTCATTTTATTATTCCTTCTTACATTACTTTTTTCTCTCTCTCCCCTTTCTCACTCTGTTCTCATTCTCTCTCTCTCTCTGTCTCTCTCTCTCTCTCTCTCTCTGTCTCTCTCTCCCTCTCTCTTTCTCTCTCCCTCCCTTTCTCTCTCCTTTAATTCAATTGTTCCTTTATTTCCTATAGGGTCTACCCATCTATGACACTTCCCATCCTCAGCACACTTTCTCAGTAGCACCTGGCTGTCTTGAACAACTTCACCTTCCTGAAAACAACAGCAACAACCTACCACAACTTTCAAACCCTGCTTCTTAACTGTATCATAAACTTAAGAAGAATCTCAATGTTCCATCATCATGTCTAAAATGCAAAAATATGAATAATCTTCAAGTCAAGGAAAACCAGCCCTTTAGGTTGAAATCAAACCTTCAGTTTGAAAAAGAAGGTAGTGCCATATTCCTAGAAAGATTATCACTCAAAGTTCTATGTGATTCTTCCTTGGTTGTCAACTTCTCTTTCTAGTTTGTGACAATTAGTATCTTAGCTCACAAATAATAAATAATAAAAATAATTTCAAGGGAGGTATTGGAGGTTAAATTCAGGTACATTTTACCATTGTGCCACATCCTAACCCTTTTAATTTTTTTTTTTAATTTTGAGAACAGGGTCTTGATAAATTGCTGAGGCTGAACATGTGACAGGCTCCCAAGTCTCTGGAATTACAGGTATGCACCAGCATAGCTGGCTATAAATAATAACCTTATTAACACTAGTGTGTAGAGACACGTTTATGTTTACTTTGCTTTTCTCTACTTTAATCGAGAATTTGAGACTGTTAACAGTATATTACATTTGTCCTGTAACCAGAAGAACAAGCTGCCTCTGTCTTTCTGTGTCTCTCACTTCAAGGGAGGTTCATGCAACAGAGTGATACTAGTACCATCCTAGTTTTTATGGAAAAGGTGAAAAAACTTTGGAAGAAAGATACCTGGACACAATGCTTGTAGGTTGGAGTGATGTCAGCTTCTAAATCTAACCTCAGGAGAGGGGGAGATAAAGTAGAGGGTGAGGTAGAAGAGATCATCCAGGGACAGTGGCTTAGAGTTCAATCTATGGACAAGGACAGAGGGCTAGTGTCTTCCTTTGTAATATGCTGCCTAAAGAGGTCAGAAAATGATTTGTTCTGCCTGAACAAATAAATACCTCTGTGAGGTAGTGTTTGTGACTCAGTGTCAAGGAAATGTGGACAGGGTCTATTTTCTAAGAACTTAACGTTTTTCAAAACAAAAGGGATTATGGTCATTTGGCATGTCTCTTCCTTGGTGAGTGGAATCTGCACCCCACTCCCACCCCAGTGTCAGGCAGCTATTTCACATGGTCTCCACTGATTTAAGATCATTTTCTTCACTGTTAGCCTATGGATGGATCATGTCACCAAACGGCTTCTAGATGTGTCATCTCTAAATGCTTTTTCCACTCTAGTGGGATATTAATTCTCATCATGCCTGCTTAGATCGCCTTGGGGACTCCCTAAATCCACCCATCAATCTGAGCTCTGTATATCATGGGTTTGAACTGCTGGAAAAGGACAGCTCCTTCAGCAGACAGACAATTATGTAATATAGTGAAATGGAGCTCTGGGGCAGAGAAATTTCCATAACAGTTGAAGTGATCAGAGAGGGAACAATAAACAGAGCTGTTTAGGCTGGATGGTGTGCTGTGTTGGATAATCTATTCCCTGTTCTCCCACCATGCCTGCCCCATTAGCTGTGGCCATGAAAGTATAGGGAGTCTTCAGTAGTTTTATGGCTTTGCATTTATTGCAGCTGGTGTTTATGAATTGGACTTTGCTTGCTAAAAACAAGAAGAAAAAATGCATCCTAAATGTAAACAAGATTTATAGTGAACTTCCCTGGGTTGTGATATTACGAATATTGTTCCATTTTTATATTATCTGCTTTCCAAAATATCTAAAATGAGAACATTTTAAAAATCAAGAGTAAAATAAATAAAATTAAAAATAAAAGTACATAAGACAATTTCAAACAAACTTCATAAATTTGATTGGCATTTGAGCAAAGTTGTCATTGCCACCTCATTCCCCATGCCCAACACTAACAGAACCACGAAGAACACTACTCTGTTTAACTGACTTTCAGTTATTAACAGAGACAGTACTTCAAACTATTGTGGGGATTTTATTAAGTCATATTGTGTTCATACATATGTTTCTTAGCTAAATGACCATTTTATTCTTTCTTTATTTTGAGAGGGGTGACTTGCCTTCCCAATAATGTTTAAATAATGAACGGGGGAATCATGTGCATTAAGATCAGACTGTGGGGGACACAGAAATGGGGAAAGGTTGATCAGGGGATCATGTTGAGAGACTACAGGTCACAGTAACATATTTAACAATTCAAAAACCTACAGGAAAGGATTTTGAAGGTTTTCACCATGAAGAAATGAAAAATGAGGAGATAAGTATGTTTTACCTGATTTAAACTTTAGGCAATGCATACCTATATGGAAACACCCCATCCCCTTAATATGTGCAATTTTATGTTTTTATATATCAGTGAAATATACATTTTTAAAAATGTTAAAAGAATCAGACTGACCGATGGTTGCAAGGGGCCTCTCAAGTTTGTACATTTAGGTACTGTCCACGGTCTTGAACTTCCCTTTGTAGATTCATCATTCCACCTTACTTATCAAATCAGTGATTTCTAGTAAGTTCCTAATCTTCTTCCATCCCTAGTATACTTAAAATTAAATAAATAAATAAAAACGCCAGAGTTAATAACACACATTTTCACATATGTGTGTGCGCAAATATATTAAAAGGTTTTATCTCACTCAGCATGATATTTTCCAATGGTATCCATTTACCCACAAATGCCATAATTATATTCTTCTTTATGACTGTCTAATATTCAGTTATGTATATCCAAAGTCCGAATGATCTCTCTGATAAGTGGATGATGATACATAATGGGAGGTGGTAGGGAGGCAAGAAAGGGGGAAGGATGGATTGTATAGAGGAAAAAGACGGGTGGGAGGGGGTGGGGGGAAGGAAAAATAACAGAATGAGACAAACATCATTACCCTATGCACATTTATGATTCAGCAAATGGTGTGACTCTACTTTGTGTACAACCAGAGAAACAACAGTTGTACCCCATTTGTGTACAATGAATCAAAATAAATTAAAAAAAAGTTTTAAAAAGAAATATCCCTCAGGAAAAAAAAGAAACATCCCTCAGAATATTCCCCACCCCTCAAAAGGGTGTAAAACATTATGAGAAGGCAATTTACCAAAAAAGAAAGGCAAAAGTCAATAAAGTGAAAGGATGCTGACTTCTCTGCTAAGGATTGCACACTAAAGAATCTGTTTTTCTTATTTGTTGGTAATGAAGAAATTTGTTGCAACAATTAGATAATTCATTTCTATGTAGGATAGATTAGAATAACACCTAACGAAGGAATGTGGTTTGATAAGTGATATTTGCTTTTCTCAAGCTTTTGGGAAGACAAGACACATGCTCCAAGTAGTTTTGGTGGGCCAGGAATTGGGGTCTGAGTCCCTAAAAGAGGGAGATGGATTGCTGCCAGGAGCAGAGGAGAAGAGAATGTGACGTAACCTGGTTTTCAGGCCAAGATCCCAGGGGGCTAATCAATCACAAGTTTGAAACCAATGTAGAATTGCAGTTTATACAACATAAACCAAAGCATGAGTTTATCTCATAGCACCACTTTGGAGAAATGCTCCTCTTTCCTCCACCTCCTTTCTCTTCCTTCATCTCCCTAGCTCCTTCCTCCCTCTCATTATCATCAATATATTCCCACTATAATTACCATTAATTGAGTACCCTATTCTTTGACTTGTACTGCACTGGACACTTCACATCTATCATCTAATCTTCATAAAAATCTTACAAGAAATATAATAATACTCTAATTTGGGGTAGATAATGAAATCACAGTCTAGAGTGGTTAATCAGCCTTCTTGAATTCAACCAGTAAAAAATCTGGGAAAGCTATGATTAAAAGCTTCATTTTCTGATATAACAAAGCAAATTATTTCAGGTTAGAAAGAAAAATGTGACTCACAGCAGGAAATCCAAATTCCTATAATATGGTTGTGGGACTCAGTGCAGAATTCATAGGTGAGAATGGATTTTTTTTTTTTTTTTCACAGTGGGCTAATCTCCTGAAAGGGGTGAGTCAAGGACAGTCCTGGAGCAGAGGTACAGATGATGTGACTTCTTTGGGTACAGTGGTCCTTCACAAGATGCAGACTTTCCCAACTTCCAGGCAAAGGTAGGATTTATAATTTTTCACCGTCAGGAATTTTCCAACACTTTGTTTTCTTTCTTGGGTATGTAAACTGGTTCTTCAAACCTGTAAGTGAGCTTGGTAAATACTGACAGGGTAGCAAGCAGAGAGCAAAGAAAAAAGGGAAATGTCAATCCCTTACAGATGAAAAATAAATTAAAAAAAAAATTCTTTTAAGACATACTAAAATGCTGCCATATTAGCAGCTCTCTAACTGTGGAGTAACTTTAACCTATGCCTCGTAGAATGCACAGTGTGCTTTCTGTGAGCCTCCCTGCTATTCAGTGGCAGACACAAAGGGAAGACAGATTCTCACTTACAGGTTTGCAGTGGGCATTATTTTTAACTTGAAAAGAAAGTATAATATAAATAAAAAGAAGTATGCATCAATAGAAGGGGTTTTCTTTCTCCCCCTCTGAAAGTGCTCCCTATGTCTCTTCATGGACTATACCTTACCCTGCTCCAAACACATCAGATTCCTGTATTCCACAATTTTACACGTGTATTTTTCTGCAAACCAGATACCCTTCAAATGAGTTCTCCCAACTCCAAAATTAAGATACAAATAGGAAGTTACTTCCTCTGTGAGACCTTCCAATTCTTGCTTCACTGTGCTTCTACCTCTGTTACAGTACAAACCTGTTCATATTCACACCTGATCCTTTAAAATAGTTGTAGTCCTTGATTTGTGTTCCTGAGCCAAAGAACTATATCTCTTACATTCTCTATCAAGTTAACATTTCAGTGTGAAGTCAGAACACCCACACACACATGCACACACATACACACACACATACGATATATGTTGGTATATATATCTGTATGTATATAATATGTGTGCATATACACTATATATATTATATGCATTTATTCTTTTTCTACACACACACATACAATGTTGAATGAATTTCATCTCCTCTTCTGGCCCTGCTTACCCTCTGTTTGAGAGACTCATATATTATGCAGTTTATACTATGTGGTGAGATCCTCTGTAGAAAGTGGGAACACCAAAGCAATGACTTGAAAACTAAGCTATTCTGGTGTGTTTGGCACCTCACACGACAGACTTTGCATTCCATGATAACTCCACCCTGATCCCATACTCTATTTGTATTACTGACAGCTGTGAATTCCAATCCCACCTCTGTTCTTACTACATGTACTAGCCTGGCTGATTCACCTCACCTATCTGACATCTAATGTCTCAATATATAATTTGGGAAAGGCTAGACTTACATCCTTGGAGTTTAGTGAGGATTAATGAGTACTTACACGGCAGGAGCTGTACACACTTTAGCTCACACTTACTATTGCTATTTTTAAATAGTACTGGGTTTTGAACCCAGACCCTCACCCATGCTTGGTAACTGCTCTGCCACTGAGTTACCTCATCAGTCCTTTTGATTTTGCTTTGATACAGGGTATCCCTAGGTTGTCCAGGCTAACTTTGAACTTGCAGATCTCCTTGCAGCTTCCCAGGTATCTGGGATTACATGCACATGTGCCCCCGCCCCCAGTGTAATTGACACGTTTGCTGGCACATTCCACCTCTGGTTTTACCACTATTGGAAATGGACATCACCTGGGGAATCCACTGCTTATTGTACCTGGAGAAGAGCTGCATCCTGTGGTGTTAATCAGGTAAGTGGAATAGTGGTATAGTTTAAAGAGCCATAGACCAGTAGTGCAAAGGTAATTGCCTGATGTGATTTGAGTTACAACCAGAGAACACATGGGGAAAGCTCTTACAAAGAGCCCAGCACATGTGAGCTTTTAGGTGCTGGTCCAGTTTCGCCAAAAATTATATTTGTGATCTGGGAAAACTGATCCCTTTTTATAGATCTGTTTTCCCACTTATAAAATGGAAATACCAATTGCTAAATCTGATAAATCTGGTATAGTTTGTGGTTTGTATCCTCCATTGGCCCATGTGTTGAAGGTTTTTTTTTTCCCAGTTTGTGGCACTATTGGGAAGTGACAAAACTTTTAGGAGATGGGGCCTAATGGAAGGCAGTGAGATCAGAGGTGTATTTGAAGGACATATTGGGATCCCAGGCATTCCTGTCTCTGTCTTTGCTTTCCTGCTGCCATTAGGTGAACAGGACTCCTCTACTACATGCTCCTTTAATGATGTACTGCATCACCATAGGCCCAAAGCAACAGGGCAAAGTGGCCACAGACAGAACCTCTGAAACCATGAGCCAAAATAAACCTTTCCTCTCTCTAAGTCCATTATCTCAGGTATTTTGTCACAGGGATGGAAATATGACTAACAGCTTTCCAGCAATTATGCTGTCATTAAATTAGGTTACAATGGTGCTATTTTGTAAATGTTTTGCACTTGTTTTATTGGGTTAAGCATTATGTACAAATCATCTCATTTAATATTACAAAAATTCTATGAGATATCTGCACCTACCTATTTTCACATGTGAAAAATAAAGCTAACTGGAAAATAATAAAATGTCCAGAGAAACACAATCTATCTTCCTTAATTCAAATCCCGTACTTGTAACTTCTAAGCTATATTACATCTCATTAAATTTAGTTTTTGTAACAAATGGATTTGGTGATTTTTAAATGCAAGATGGAGGTGAATGGGACACAATCTCTACTCTCATGACAGTTGCATTCTAAAGAGGAAGGTAACCAAAGTAGGTACTATAGTTTCAGCTGGTGGCAATAAATCTGAAAAAAAAAACAAAAACAAAAAAAACAGGATGATGTAATGACCTGACAAGGGAAGAAGACCTGCTTTAGATATCTTGGTCAGGAAGGCTTTCCTGAAAGATAGCTTTTGTTCTGAAATATGAATAAAGAGAACTTTGCATGTTAGGGAACTCAATTTCATCTGGAACATACCTCCAAAAAGTACAAGCAAAAATCAATCATGAATCAATCCATTAGTCTGCCAATTAGTCAGCCTGACACTCAACTCAGCCCTTGTACTAATTGACTGTATGACCTAGCAGTGTTCCTTGACCTTCACTGTATCAGAGAAGCTATAAAAAAATCACTCCTGTCCCCAGGGAGTCTGGTTTTATTGGTCTGTGGTGGGGCCTGGGTGTCTAGTGGTTTAAATGCATGAGATTATTCTAATAATCAGCCCCCATTAAGGATCACTTAGGAAAGCATTTTATATCTCTTTGAATCTTCATGGAAAACAGTGAAGAGGAAAGGTGCTTTGACCCTTGCTATTCCTAGTGTGGTCTTGGAATTAGCAACATCGGTATCATTTTTCAGGAACTCAGATTGGCAGGGTCCATCCCAGACCTACTGCAGTAGAATCTGGAGTTTCACAGGATCCCCAGGTGACTTTGCATGGGAGTTGGACACTTGCTGGACTAGATCATGCCATGAATTCAAACTGCCACATAAACAATGAAAGAGAAAGAGTCATAAATATTCATCCTTAAAGCCAAGGACAAGCATGAAACATTTCTTTATTGTCAACACGAACTTCTCTCGTGTTAAATCCAGAATGTCTAAAATGTCTCCAAGAAAAGCTTCACATAGGTTTTTATTTTCATGCTTCAAGACATTGCTTTGAACTTTAACCAAAACTTTCCCAACTTAAAAAATAAATTATGAATAAGGTCATAAATCTCATTAAAATCTAATATTCAGCAAAGCTGCCTGGTGTGTATACTATGGAAAATTGGATATTACTGTAACTGGAGCCCTATGTATAATATTGTAAGTTAATTACAGAGGCTGGGTTTTCAACATGTAATGATAGCTTATATGGGCTCAGTCTCTGTGTTATCATCAGAATGGAAGTGTTCTTAAGAGACCAAATTTAATAACCGTTCACCTATTCAGGTTCACAAGACTAAACATTTCCTGAGTAAATACTAATTTACATCGTTTTGGCATAGATAAAATTTACAGATGAATAATGTCTTTATACACACACACACACACACACACACACACAACATTCTACACAGAGGAAACTGTTCTTACAAAATATGTTGTTTGCCTCAGTTAAAAATTCTCTTACATCTGATTTAGCTGCTGATTTAAAGGACTGGAAAAAATTGCAGTGATTTGGGGACTCAGGTGGTCCCTTAGGGTGTTTGCATGTATTTGTCTTGCAAATGGTTAGTCAATCCTTGCTATTTGATTTGATGACATAATCACAATAATCACAATAATTTTATTGTTTATGTAGAACACAATCAAAATGGAAAGAGGCATGTAGCAACTATTAACTGATTGTGCTGCTTTGGTCTGTTATTGAAAGGAATAATAGTGCTTTCCTTTTATAAAACGGTACCTGTAATACCATGAACATACTGAGAAATGCACGCAAACACATACAGCACACACACACACACACACACACACACACACACATACCTCAGAGGAAAGGAGTTGCAAAAATGACAGAATGTTCTATCTGTGTTTTGTTTCCTTAGCTGAGTAAGTTTTGGGTTCCAGTTAAATCAATATACTAAAGGATAATTTAATGAAAAGAAGACACAAATTACGTTTTCTTGTTTCTCTGAAATAAATTAATTCACAGGGTGCTTTATCTTGTTTAGAAGTTGTCTTAACCTGGGAGATACCACTGAATAATCTTTAATGTAGAAAAATAAACTCGGCACAGTGCAGATATACATTTAAATAGCATTGATAAATCAAATTTAAACATCAATACTTGTTAGCATTCCTTTAAATGTGCTCTGCTTCCAGCTAATGAAAACCTAGGAGAGATTCAGAATGCCTGCTGTTATTGATCACCAAAGGTCCTAATTTTCCTCTTGAGATTGTACTTTGGTCAAAACTTGCACATTCATATTTTCTCACTAAAGAAAGTAATAATTATAAATTAATGATACCAAATCTATTGAAATGCAATTATTATAGTCTCGCTGAGGGTAGAAAAAATATTTCAGCTTTAGCCAAGTTTCAATCAACATCTTGATTCCAAAGGCTATTTGTATTCATGCTGAAAATGAACTCTGAGCTGCTGGAATTGCATACCTGACTTTTCTAGTTCATCTCTAGCTTTGCTCACTGGAGGTAGAAATATTAATGAATTTTTTTCTGAAGTCATAATAAGAAATGAGGCAGTTTCTAGTTTATTTAATAAATAAAGAAGCCCACTTAATATATAGCACCCTTAGGCAACAATAATGGGTGAGAGTGTGTGTGTGTGTGTGTGTGTGTGTGTGTGTGTATAGAAGAAGACAGCCTTTTTGGCACCAGTGTGCAAGTTGCATAGCTGCATTGGGTGTTTTCCTGTTGGAATCCTGGGTTGGGGAATGCTGGATGTGTGCAGTCTGAGCCTCCCTTTCCCAGGACATGATATGCAGTTCATCAGTGTTTCTAGATCTTTCCCATGTTCACTCTAAATGGACAGGATGAAGAGTCAAAACTATTATTTTCAAATCCAAAAATTCATCTGCTATGCTCTTCAGGTACAATCAGAGTTCCTTCAAGCAGTTTCAATCTACAAAGAGATTCTGCTTTATTTAGCCTCAAATAACGATTTTTTTTAAAGAATCTCCCTAAAGTCGATATGAATATGTTAATTTAGTTTTATCATCATAACCACATAAGTGCTTATAAATATCTGCAGGATCCACGTGTAAGCATACATATTTTAACATTATCAAAAGCCTTATGAAATTATCGAGTTCTTAGACTTCATTATAGTTTGCAAAGAACTGTTCGCAGAAAAAATATATATGCTAACAATACAATAAAATCCAACATTCTCCAACTGTTTATTGCATTATTAGTAGCAGCTAATGCATTTAATATGTGAGACTAGTGATTTCATTAAATGACAATCATTTATTATGATCATATTGCAGGTTGTAAATGTTTTTCCTGATAGCATTTTTTTCTGAGCATCAAAAATTCTTTACACTCCTTTTAAAATAATTCAACTTTTTAAATGCATCTGTCCTTCAATATTTTAAAAATATCCTCCTTGAATAATCAATGACTTTGAAAATTAGAAGGTAGGTTACAAATCATCCGAGAGGAACTATTTTGCTTTAAAGCAAATTATAATGAAAATTTAACTAAGAAAACTCAGCTCATGTATTCCATTTGCACTTTGAAGCATTATGGCTTTCCTAACATGTGTTTACACTTTCTAATACCATAGCATGTCAATTAGCAAACATGCTTATAAAAGTGCCCATTTAAAGGAACATTCTTACGATGTACTGAGGCTTGTAAATCCCAAGATGCTGACAGCAAGATAAGCCAGCTGCAGACAGAGAAACTGATGAAAATGCAGTAATTCTGAATTTTAATATAATATAAACCATGTCAGCAACATTTTTGAAGAGCAGCTGCCAAGATTTCAATCCAACTGAATAGATAATGTTATTTTTATATTCTGTTCTCTTCCAGCAAATTAGACTTTTCCCCCTTTTCCCTTATGATAAGCTTCGCCTTATCAACAACAACAAAACTTCTGACTGAATGTCATGCAATGAATTACTGCACTGTTTAAGATGAAAGACTAATTATAGGGATGGAAAATATATAGACCACAACATCGCCAAGGAGAGAAACTGGAACAAAATATTATTTGTTATTTGAAATTCGATACGTTCCATTGCAGGGATAAGTAACTTAAAAAATAATTTGTTTTCTGTTCAAATTCAAATTGCAATATATGGCATGTTGCTTACTAACTCAATTTACTCAATTTCTCGTAAACCCAAGGGAAAAATAAATTTGACAGTATATTTTGTGTTGAGTCAGATTTCCCTCGTGTTAAGCCGGTCTCCCGGGAATGTCTAAAAATGCAAAATAAATGGACTGTGGCACCACAATTCTGGCCAAAATCATTTGCCACAGCTCTCAGGCTATTCAGGACATGCTGTGGCTCAGGGACTCCCTAAGCGGATCTGGAGTGACTGTCGACATTCGGCAGTTCCCCGCCCCATCCCCTGCAAGCAGAGCTGACAAACCCTGCTGGGTGGTGATTATTTATAATGACTATTTTCACCCTCATGCCTCTACTCTCCTTTCCACTGATATGGGAATGATCTCCCTCAAACGTTCGCAGGTGCAACACACCTGTTTAATGCTATTCAGTAGCTTTCATGGTGGAATAAAATTGAAATCATGTAGCTCTTCATATTCTAGCCCCTACCCACCTTTCATCTTATTTACTGTTAAACTCCCCTGAATATCCCACAAACTACACTCTTTCCATAAGGATCACTGTTTAATTATGGAAATTCACTGCATTCTCCCTATCTGCAGCCTTGCACAAATCTCTCTGCTAACAGTCCT
>JAJEJO010001341.1:0-14188 GCA_020662805.1 Glaucomys volans | reverse complement strand
GTGGAGACACTGCACCCTCCACCTGCATAGCATTTCTCCACATCACTATCGCCCCATGCCCAAACTCTCCATTCCACACTGTGTTCTATCCTTTCCAAGTCATCTGCCTTGATCAGTCCTACCTCTGTCCTTCCTCAGTTTCTTGATTGTCCTGGTAGGATTGGAATATGGATCCCAGGGTGCTTGTGCCCCACTCAACCTGCTATGGTCAGCTCTTTGTGTCCCAGAAATTGATGGAATATGTCTGGGAACCTCTGGAGGATGGGAAGCCACCCTCCAAAGTTTCATCTTCAAGGGAGTGAGTGGAGAGGGAGCCAAGAGGGCTCTGCCAGGTAGAGGGACATGTGAACTCACTGAACCTCAGATGCCCAGAACTCTGACTTCAGAGTTGCTGTTATTTGGCATTGCTGGAGGACCTGAAGAAAACTCATTTCACTCTAGCAAAGATACAGTGGATTCCCTCACTGCTCATCATGCTGCTGTGCCTCTCAAAGCCCCAGGAAGTCCCAGGTGTGTGGAGGTGGGGAATGCACCAGCCACCCCAAGCTGCTCCTGAGCAACTCTACCACCTGCATCAGGTGTCATCACAACAATGTTTCCCTGCCTTTCAGCACAAAAGTGCTCTTAAAGACACTGAACTTCCATTGGCTCTGGACTCACCCTTTCCTCTGGGATTCCTTGGTCCTATTATTTAGGAGGACACACCAATTCTCAGCACATAGGCTGGGCCCAAACAGAGGACAGGAAGGTCTAGGCATTCCTCATACTTCTAGTCTACTGTGATCCACAACACAATGCCTGGCTAGACAAAAGGGGCCTCTCTACTGCTGGGATGGTCCCTCCCCCCCAGCTCAAGGCTCATCCTCCAAGCACCTACAGAACCCACCATTTACAGGGCTTTGGTGCACATAGGCCTGCAAAGACCTGGAGAAAGAGGGAACCTACAGGTTAGGACCCGATACCCTAGATCCTGGGATCAGAGCTGCCCACTGACATGGACAAACAGCTCATGAGCAGTCACCACTGCCTGTCACTGAGAGTCCTGTTAAGATAACTGCAGAGATAGAAGAGGACCTGGATTCTCAGGAGTGGGAGTGAACTGCATCCATTTAAAATGATGTTGTCCACAGAAAGCCAAAATTGGTAGGATTTCACTTCTCTCAGATTCCAAATCATCCCATTCAGAAAAACGTCAGGAAGATTTCCCAAAATCCAGTTCATAAAAGCAGAAAGAAGAATCTTCTTTCCTCGGGCCTAGGAAAGGTAGTAGAAGTGAGGCTGTTCAGAAGATTATGTCCATGTGAGTTCTGGAGATGGATAGTGGCAATAGTTGGACAGCAGCATGACTATGTCTAATGCCTCTCAATAACAAAGGGATGTTTGGTATATTTTACCACAGTTTAAAATTAGGGAATTGCTGAATGATTCAAAGGATTGGTTGTGTCATGATGGCAGAAAACAAGAGACTGGGTCATTTATAGCACAGATTTTATTTATCACATTCTGGAGGCTGCAAGTCCAAGATCAGGTGCAATCCTCCAAAAACCTTCTTGTGTCTTCCTGTGGCAGAAGGCAAAATAGGCACAATGGCTTCTTTGAGTAGCCCCTTCCCAAGGAAGGACACTCCATGGCCTAATCATGTTTTCAAGTTTCCACCTGGTAATGCATCATATTGAAGATCAAACAGAATGACATCCCATGTTCCCCAGAACTTCCAAACTTCTTGTAATGACTCAGAATGTCTGCAGGATTGCCCAAGTCACGATTCTGTAATAAAAAGAGAGTCAAGTTTAAACATCAGAAGAGGGCTCCCTTCTGTGTTCCTGGTTATGGTGATGGATGTGGTCTTACAAGCCCTTACTGAGGTTCTGCACATCAGCTCCAAGTGCCCACCTACCACAATCCCATAGGGCTGACACACAGTGAAGTCCTGAAGGTTCTCATGTCTGGAAATCAGAAACATCACAGGAAACACGTGGGAGGTTCTAAGCCCACTGAGAATGCCATAGTCCTCACATGCTCAAGTCTCCTTGAAAAATGCAGAGTATTTTCATACAAGCAATGCATATCTTCCTCCTGTATATGTGGCTTCTGAAATCTAATATAATGCAATGGCAATGCCATTCTCCATAATGCTGTATGATCTAGGAAACAATGACAAAATAAGTCTCTGTTCATTGAGATATAATTTCTTTATAGGTAGTTTTGACTTGCATCTATTGGGACCACGGAGGAGAAGGATGGGTACAGGGCCTACGGCATTTTCTTGCTTTGCAAGGGTGGAAAAACTGCAGATGAGGGGAGCTGATATCCTTCAAGTATATGTTGTACACATCTGGCCTTCAGGCTGAAAGACTTGCAGAGGATCCAAGCACCTACCTACTGAGGAACAAATCCAAAATGATAACTGACTTCAAAGGGCATCAAAGCATTGGGTTTTCAGGAGGGACGGGGTCATTCCACTCACCTAGGATATGTTGCACAGGTCAGAGAGTAGGTCCAATGCAAAACACTGAAGAGTTCCATGGAGAACACTGGAGAGTGTTGGTGATTTCAGAGAGTGTGAATCCCAAGGTCACTAGGTCCTCTCGGCCAGAGGGAGGGAAGATGCCATGACAGCAATTAGGACAAGGGGTGCCAGGAAGCCTCAGTGGGAGAGATCTGAGGGAAGGCCAGTGTACTTGCGAGAACAGTGTCCCCTGAAAATTCTTGTTCATCCAACAGTGGGTGTAACATGGTGGGAAAAGTCATTGCACAGTGATCAAGCTAAGAGGTCACATGAAGGAACACAGTCTAAACAGGTCCCAAATACAATTACTGGTATTCTTGTAGGAAGAGGGGAGTTTGGAGAAAGAGACCCAGGGAGGCTCAAGGAAACAGGCTGTGTGAGGTTTGAGGTGGAGGCTGGAGGCCAAAAAGGAACAGCAGGTGGTGGGCAGCAGCAGGAGAGTGGGAACGAGATAGGAGAGTTGTGGAGGACACTTCCCAGGAACGCTGTGAGGGAGTGTGGCACTGGGAGAGTCTACCCATCTTGCCTTGAGTCTCTGGAGCTAGAGGGAAGGTCTCTCTTCTGCTGAAGGCCCCCCAATTTGGAGGGTGAGGTTGGAGTGGCCTAGCACCTGCCTGCAGGTCTCAGCATGTTGGCCATGCAGGTCAGATCTGGGCCACAGACACAATTCTAATGACTACAAGGTCTCAGGCATGAGGTTCGATAAGCACCAACTTAGGCCAGCTGGGGAAACGGCTAGGCACACACTGTGGGGGCTGGTGTTACTGAGATCAAATAGTTTGCCTGACAGAATCTTCTGATTGACCTGAGACGGAGCCATAGGAACTGACTCCAAAGCATTCACATCCTGAACACATTCTTCACTTCAAAACACTTGAGTGTGGTTGCTATTTGGTTCTGGTTACCTTGCTCCCCAGCAAATTAGTCTTCAAAAATTCAAAGGACAAACTCATAGAAGCACACAGAAAGGGATGTTCATTACACAGGCTTAGTGTAAAAAATAGGACTGTTATGTGTTTTTTTTTTGTTGTTGTTGTTGTTTTCTTGAGGTGTTGGAGATTGAACCCAGGGCCTGGTACTTAGAACGCAAGCACTCTACCAAGTGAGCTCTATCTCCAGCCCATTTGCTGTATTTCAAATAGAATTTCTCCTGCATTACCTCCACAGTCCAAATGGGCATGCTTAGGAAATTCCAAATTCAAAGAGAATACATACTAGCCTAAGAGGTGGTGCCAAGAATTTCAACACTCCAGGTATAGTGTGTGTGCTTCAGTGACTCATAGTTTAAATGAAAAAATCCCGAAAACTAAATTAGGAAGATCAGTGCTCTAGCTCTACCATTCAAGCAGTGTCACCTTGAACAAGTGACTTAGTCTTAGCAACGATCATCACGTAGAACTAAGTAAATGAATAATGGTTCTCAGATGGAAAGCTACAAAATGTGTGATAAGTATGGAGGAGGATGGGTTGGAGAATTCTCCCACTCGAACATAATTAGGGCTGGGTGTGGTGGCACATGCCTCTAATCCCAGCACTTGGGAGGCTGAGGCAGGAGGATTGTGGAGTTCAAAGCCAACCTTGGCAACTTAGTGAGGCCCTAAGCAATTTGGTGAGACCCTGTCTCTAAATAAAATACAAAATAGGGCTGGGGATGTGGCTCAGTGGTGGAGTGTCCCTGGGTTCAATTCCCAGTACCAAAAAAAAAAAAAAAATTAGTAATAATAAAAAAACCCACATAATTAGGGAAGGCTGCACCTGCCGTGAGGTGGCTGGGGGGCCTGGGATCCTGCCAGAGACTGGGATTCCAAACCTCACATTCACTGAGTCCAGGCCAGAAGAGCAGGCTATAGTCCAGGGACACTGGGGAGGCCCAATGCCAATGACGGTCAAGAGTAACAATGTATCTGCCTTCACCCTTAATCCCCTACTCTAAGCAGGGTTGGATGGGCATGCCAGAGACCAGCCACAGCAATGTGCCTTTACAAGAAAACACAGTGACTGCAGCCTGTATCTGGCTGAATCAGGGCGATGTTTTCACAAAAGAAAGAGCACTTCCTCTGATTTGAGCAGAAGCTCATATGCTCATGGCAGAATGGCTGGATTGAGCAATGTGCTGAGGAATGAAATACGTGATTAATATCCAAATCATCTGTGGCTCTTCCATATCATCAGGGGCTCTGTTTCAATTCTGTAAAAAAAGGTGTCTGAAGTGGCTTCTAAATATGTTGGAGACTCACCTGTTTGTGGCACTTTCAGGAGTATGTGAGAAAATCTCATGAAGCAACTCTCCTCCCTTCTAACCCATTTGCAATGCAAGGACCCTGTGTCATACCTGAAGCTCAGTTCTTCCTTCTCATGTCTTCTTGAAATCAATCATGAATGCTTCTTTTGAAGTGAAGCAGATGCCCGAATTTCCAAGTGACAGAAGGGGTTCAATGCACCATCTTCCTTAAAACCAAAGAAGAAAAACAGTTCATCAGTAAGGTACATAGATTAGAGTCCATTAAAAATTATCTGTCCTCCCTGGAACCTTCTATATGACCATCTTCCACATTCATGGAGCAAAGCTTCCCCATGCTCTAAAGGCACAACACCATGATGTTCATAACCAGGAAGGCAATAAAGAACTTGAGGACAGCAGCCTGAATTGTGAATTTGGCACACCAAGGATGTTGAGCACAGCTACTAGAAAACAAGAGGCTAGCTTATGTACTGACTTCCTGCCACTTACCAAGTACAATACTACTGTCAAGTACAATATGCAGACATCTAAGGATCAGGGGACACAAAGCATCCTTTCATAGAAGTGGGAAACATCTGTACTGCAACAAGTATCTTCTCCTTATTCATAAAAATAATCAGAAAAAAGTAAAATGGATGGAAGACTTTTTATCTCACTATTACATATCTGCTATAATTCCCTATAAATAATAACCCCACCCCAAAAAGAATGTGTCAGAGATGTGTCAACTTTTCAATGGATGACATTTTAAAAACTGCTCTTTACTTGATATTTATGTATACTATATTCCTGCCTAATGCTCCTTTAGAAAGGAGCACATAGTATAGAATCTTTTAAAATCTAACATTGGCTTGTAAATATTACTGGCTATGTTAGGCATGGCTAAGTGAAAAGGAGGATTTGTGATAATCAGAGAATGCAATGTTGTAGCACTTGGATCCCTGATTCATATAGAGCATGTGGCAACTGTGGAAGCCAGGGAGGTAGCAGGAGTAAGGAAAGTGACTGAACACCAGATGACCTCAGGGATACTGAGGAAGGGATATGCCAAACTGAAGAACATGTTCTAGCTAACCATTGGCACATGGGCTCATGGGACTAGATCTTCTGCTTTTAGAAAATGTGAAAAAATGCAGCATTCATGGAAAAATATCTGAAATAAAAGGGGGTAATTAAAATGGCCTCCAAATACACATCTGATGAAATGAGCTGTCAATTTGTGAATTATGCTCAAATAGAAAAACACATGATGTCAGATATAAAGAAAAAAGCTTTATCTTCTCCAGGATGCCTACAAATAGGTTTCATTTGGCTCAGAGGCAAACAACTTTAAATAGAATTTCTTATGATTGAATGATCCTATTAAATATTATACTACACAAATCAAAAGGTTTGATTGAATAGTCTCATATTCTTAAAGTCTCACATGTGAAATACCTCACAGAACATATGATGGGAGTGACCCAAAGGAGAAAATGGCTAGGAATCAAACTCAAATGTGCACATGTAGCCTGAAGGTTAGGAAAAAGGACCAGATACATTGCCTATTCAAGACTACATTCAGGCTGCAGGTGTACCAGGATGGTTATCCCAATAGTGAAGGCTCCATGTCACTGAACATGCCTAGCTTTCCTCAGAAACCTGACACACAGCCAAAAACCTCAGTGATAACCCCTAAATGGTTGCCTAAAACAATTACCAACTTATTTCATCCATTAATTAGCACATGCAACTTTGTCACCTCAACAAAATCACAGGAAATTGTAAAGAGATAATCATTTGCTTTGATATCTTTACTTCCCTTTCATTACCCAAAGATGATTCATTCTATATTTTAAATCATACAGATTTATTACAGAATGTCTAGGATTCTGAGGATAAATTTCATCTCAGTTCTCTTAATGGCTTCACTATTTTATTATTTTGTAAATAATAAAATATAACTTTACATTTTGATTTTATCACCCAACAGTTTTCTTACCAAAATGATAGACCAATTTCATTGCTCACTTACTGCTTAGAAATTTCATGAATTGTTTGAAAGTTCTAGAGGATCTGTTAGTGCTTGTAATGGACAAACTATCCCACATACTCCAGAGAACGTACATGTGTGGTAAGAAAAAAAAAAATAGAGTCAAGTAGAGGAATAGGCAGGGGGATCCATAAAAGCTCAGTTTTGCAAGAGAAGAGTTCCACAAAGTCAAAGCATTTGGAGAGATACTAAAAAAAATACCAATGAAAGCAGTGTGCTATCACTTTGTGTCCTCTAAACATGCCAAAAGTAGAAAGCTAAATGATAGAATGCTGGCAAAATGTGGACCTTGAGTTATTCAGAAGAGCCACCTGGCATTGCTTAGTCAAAAAAGGAAACATACATTCTTTGACCCAGAAATTCCACCTGCAGGTACATACCCTACATAATGCTCCAGCAGTTACAGAAGGGGACCTGTAGAGGGGTATTTATGCTCATGATCCTTGAAGCCTCATCTGTGCTGACTGGGAGTTGAGGGCTATCTGGATGCCCACAGCTGGGAAAGTCAATAGCTGTAAATGGAGTGAAGGCAAATCTTCATATATTCAAAGCAAACATTTAGAAGCAATAGATTAATAAAACATGACAGTAAAATCCCTCATTCAAGTTCTTGCTTTTCTATCTACCAACAAGAATGTTTGGTCAAGACATTGGGATACTTAAAGGAAAAACAGCAACAAAAAAAGGTAATATTGTGTCATTATGCAAAAAGGAAATGGTAATATTTATCCACCCAAGATCTGTTATGAGATCTAACTAAATGAGATTTCTGTGGGCATATTAGTAAATGATTATCTACTCAGATAATTTCTATGACTCACCAAATGCAAAAATCTATGAAGAATTATAGTCTCCATATATGAATTCATCATCAAAAGGCTTGAAAATCAACAGGTGCTTCACAAAATAGCTGCTTGGGCAGTTGGCACCCATGTAGCCCTGCTAAGGAAGAATCTGGAGTTTTACAAATTCCCAGAATATTGGAAAAACATCACAATTCAGATTCCAGATCAAGGAATGCTTGGATGATAACTTGCAGGTTACTAACACAGTTTCTTCTTCTAGAACTAGATGTCACAGATCAAGGATGTCAGCAAGGAAAGTCTGCATTTTAAAATTCAAATAAGAAAACTATTTGCAGTTCATGTCCACCTACCTCTGTGCATTAATGCAGTGTCAGAGAGATGTGTATAGAAATGTGTATAGCTCACCATGAGTGCCAAGAAGAAACTTTATTACAACATGCAACCTAAACTGTGACTCCCTTAAACCTTTCAAACAATTTGTGATCACATTTGAGAATGTCCCTTGACCATAGTTCACATGGCTCACAGTTCACTGTACTCACTGGGATTCTCATTCTGTGATCCCAGTGAAATTAGCACATTTCATATTCCCACTTTAGAGCAGAAGCTCACTGCAGACACAGGTATCTGGCTATGCACTTATTCTTTCCCTTTCCTCAGGGGCTTCCCACAGCCACAGTGTGTCACAGGGTTGTATGTCCCTCTGATGAGCAATTAGTGGCTATCGTAGAACTGACCCCCTCACACCTCAACACCAGATCAAACTGGTCACCAGAGTCTCTAGCCAGGGGAGTCTTGGGAGACACATCAAAATCTCCCCCCTGCCTCCTGTCACCACATGACATGACTACTGCCATGGTCAAGGGACATCTCTATCAAAGTCAGAAACACATAACCGCCTCCTTTGAGTCAGTCTATGGGATCTCCCCCTCAGATGTTGAGCTGACTGAGATGCCCTAGATGCCTTGGACAGAGCATTAGATACAAGTTCACAGTGAAACATTCACCAGGCACCATATGGCATTGTCTGCTGAACATTTCAATGATCCTACCTGGTTGATGCTTACATACTAAGAATAAAAAATCCTTAATTATTCCCAATTGGGAAAACCAAGCAGCATCCATTGACATGTTAAAAATGAGGCACAAGTTCCAGGTTAACCTCAATGACTTAGCGACTCCCTAAGCAATTTGAGACCTTGTCTCTAAAAAAAAAAACTAAAAGGGCTAGAGATGGGCTCAGTGCTAAAGCAGCCCTGTTTTCAATCCCCAGCACCAAAAGAGAAATAGAAAGTTGACCATTTGTGAGATAAGTGCTCTGTGTCCCTAACTCAGGACACATTACCAGTGATTGTCATTAATCCATTTCAATCTTCTTTCCATACTAATTTATATGACATCTTCACATTTCTCTTGACTCTCATCATAGAGTGCTGAGCATGACCTTCAGAATCTGGCCAAAATATGGCAGACCTTCTTGGAAGGAAATTAGATGACACAGTTCTAGAAAAAGGCATCGATTACACCACATTGGATGTTGGGAACCAGCATCCATGGCAAATGATTCATCATGTCCTCCTGAAATCATGGTTCACTCTATTCCTCTAACATGGGAAAATGTTTTCTTAACTTTTTTTTTGGTCAAGAGCTTATACGTAGTCAGACATGTTGACACATGCCTGCAATCCCAGTGGCTTGGGAGGCTGAGGCTGGAGGATTGCAAGTTTCAAGCCAACCTCAGCAAAAGTGAGGTGCTGAGCAACTCAGTGAGACCCTATCTCTAAAAAAAAATATGAAATACGGCTGGAGATGTGACTCAGTGGTTGAGTGCTCCTGAGTTCAATATGTGGTACCACTCCCCTCCCCCAAAAAAACTAGGTTACCCACTTACACTAATAAAGAACACTACCATCTATTTCCTTTACGTGAAAAGAAAACAAGAAAGAAAGAAAGACATGCCAATGCAATAGAGAATCAACCAACTCAGCAAAATATATACACTTCTGAGTTCTAGGAATGGCCATCTTTTAGTACTCTACTTGAGGACTCCACTGTCTTTGGGCATACAACTTTGTGTCTGTAACATTTCAACTGGACTCTACTAGAGAAAACAGTTAAAACAGTCTACAATTGATATGAAGGGGGAAAAAAAAGGCTTAAGTTTACAAAAATTTGAAAAATAGTCCTCCCTGACTTTACCCTCTCAACATTAAGGGAACTGCAACTTAGACACAGAAAATTTAAAACACACAGAGACACATACACACAAAACTAAACAGAGGTAAACAGAATGTAAAGTAGTGAGATTCCACCACAGTGACCAAAATGCATCTGGGTCACTGGCAAACACAGGACAATATACGATTTTAAAGTCCATCATTTTGAACCACGATGAATATTTTCAATGCAATACCTGTACATTTTGATGTAGCTTTCTGCAATACATCACTGGCTTCTTGGCACACTTGTGAGGTCTTCTTTGGGCAATATTTCCAGCTGAAAGATATCACCAACTTGCTCTCATTCACACTTCCACAATGCCATAAAAAAGAAACACAATATCTGATATTTGACTGAATAACCTTGAAGTGGACCAAACCCCATACTGTTGTTCCATATTTCAAAATTAACAAATGCAACTTCAACTCAATAACTATTAGTATTTGGCAAAAAGCAACCATAACCTCTTACACATACTATTGTTACTGATTGACATTTCCCTGATTCCCATTTCTTTAATACATGCTACTTAACATTCCTTAGAGCTGTCAAATTCATTCTCATCAACCTGAATAAACATCCCTCCTCACATGAGTATGGAAGTATATTTCCAATGACAACATGCATCAGGAAACATTGAGGTTGGAAAGAAAAAGTTAGGCTTCACCATTTTCAAAACTGCTTACCCATGGTGGGCTGCTTTCTCATGTGGAAAACAAAAAGTACAACAGAATTATCTCATGGTTTCCACGAAGTTTAATAAAGGAACCCAGGGCTCAGGCAAGTGCCTGAAATGTAGCATGCAAACAATACATTTTAGCAAGAAACCACTATCACTGGGAATCAGTCAATGTTACCTAATTCATGGGACCAAAAATAATCTCATTCAGCTCTCTCACCATGTGCAAACTGGAGCCCTCAGGACCAAGTCCCTTGCTTCCTACCTAAGTCACTGCTCTTTCCACTGCACCACTACAGAAGCATTCCTATATCATACTGCTTCACTTAATGCTTGAAAAATTGGAGGATCTCTTGCCACTGTTAGCCAGAAGCAGGAAGAAAACAGGAAGGGGTTTGAAAGTAGGTGGTTAAGGAAGAAGGAGGGAGAGACAGGAGACAGAGAAACCAGGCAGATGGGTTACAGGGTGACTGTCAGTGGAAACTGAAGTACCTGGAGGGTCTTTCTCCTCGCTGCCTCCCTCTCCCAGGGCGGAGTGTTCTAATCCACCGCCCTCCACTCCTGGGGGAGCCTACAAGTCGGGCATCCTCTTTGCTTCAGAAGTCCAGTCCCAGGCGAGGCTGCTGTGGCCGCCATCCTGGACAGGACCCTACAACCAAAATCAACCCGGCTGTGAACAGCGACTCCGCGGAGGAACAGCCTCAGGGAGAACGGGGACAGCGGGTGCTGGGCATCCGCTGAGGAAGCGAGCTGAGGAAGCGTGCGAGGCGGACTCCACCGGACAAGCAGCCTGAACAGAGCCTACGAAGGCGGCGGTGCCCTCCGGGGTCCCATCCTCGTCCCCAGGCGTGGAGCGGGGGTCTCGGCGCTGAGACAATGGGCGGCTCCCGCCCAGCTCACCTTCCCCGCCGCCCGCCGGGACCTGCCCGCCGGGATCGGGTGGCAGCCCCATGGCCAGGGCGCAACCTCCAGCATGTCGGCCTGGGACCCAGGCGCCACTGCAGGTCAAAGTTTGCGCGCTTTGCTAGGCCCGCCCCTCGAGTCTCTGTGGCGACCACTCCGCCGGGCTTCAGCTTCCGCCTCTGCCTTCAGGGGGCCGTTAACTCAGAGCGCCCCGTCTCCTGGGCTGTCGGCGCAGTTGGCTGACCCAGGGTGGTCCAGGATCCGGGCTTCCTCGCCTGGACACAAACTCCGTAGGTGTGAGTCCTGCAGCTGCCACATCGTGGCCGCGGGACCATGTGGACGGCCCCCTGAGGCTCGGTTTCCCATCCAAAGCAGCTTGTCAGTGTGGTGAGACTGCTGCACAGGACAGGTGCCTGGAAGGGTGCCTGCTAGTCTCCTGGCTGTGTGGGGACCACTGTCAAGGCCAGCTGCACAGCCAGCTGCTGGCCTGGGCTATCTTGGGCATATCTTGTGAGCCCAGCCCCAGCCTCAGGTGCGGAAGTGGGCCCTTCCTTCATCCAGATATGTCCTTCGGGGTAGCATTGCCCAGCGGTGGCCCTGTAGTGACATGGATGTGATAGAAAACAGACACTGCCTGGTTGTTAGGACTAAGCACCTAGAGAAACTGAATTTTGTGGAGTGCTAGGGTTGAAAACCTGAATGGAGTGATTTCCAGAGAAAATGGGAAGTAATGTGGTCCAAGTGACGTGTCTGGAGACTTCTTTGAAAAGTTTTCTTCAAAGAGGATCAGAGAAATGGAGCAGAAGTTGGAAGGAGACGTGAAGTTCAGCAAGTCTGGTCTGTCTTTCTCCCTCCTTCCTCTCTTCTCTCCCTTTCCCTCCCCTCTCCTTCCTCTTTCGTTCTCACACTTTCCCTCTTCCTTCCTTCCTCTCTCCATATCTTTCTTTTGGCCAGGATGAGAATTAACTTCTCATCTGTATCCTATGGGAAGTGACCCAGGAGAGGTGAAATTTCATCGTGCAGCAGAGGGTCAGCAGATCTGCTGCTGGAGCCTTGTCCTCAGGATGGCAAGAAGTAGTACAACTTGGTGGGCTTGGGGGGTATTCAGCCTCTGTGAGAAGCATGAACAGTTCGTTCCTCCGCAGTAGCAGGAGGGAAGGTAAGTGTAAATCAAGGGACAGGTAGGTGGGTAGACGGTGGATCAGTTTTCTCAGTAAAATAGAAAGTGAGGTCATCAACTCAAAGTGAGGAGAGGGTTTGTGAGTCTCAGGAGAGAGGACTACAGGGAGGCTAAGTGGCTAGGGGAACCTGAGGTTGCCAAGCAGCTCCTAGGGCACTCTTGAGGTTAACAATCATGCACTGAAGGGTGACCAGTTAGTCCAGGTGGGAGTTTGCTCCAGTACATCCAGGTGCATAGGTGTAGGTGAGGCACTGACAGAGTTGTGGTTTTGCCAGGTTAATATCATGGAAGAACAGGTCAAAGCACAGAATGCAGAGGGAGGGAAATGATTACCATGGTGGGCTCTGGAGTCCAAGATGACTATGAAGGAAATCAAGGAAAAAGACGAAGAAGAGTTTGTAAATAAATCTAGCATCAGGAAGTTGTAGGTCCCAGTGGGATGAAAGAATTGCTGGTGTGGAAGAGCATAGATCGAGAAAAGGGGGAGTCCAAGAGTAGGATGCTTGAGACTGAGACCATGAAGGAGCACAATTCTGAGCACAAAGGTCGAGATTGTGACTAGAAATGGAGGCTAGTGTTGAGTGGGCAGCAGCATCTGTATGAGAGGCCAGATACTCGGGGGGTCACCCACATGGCTATAAACACCTTATGAATTTGAACAGTGGTACTGGGGGACTGATAGAGGGCTGGGAGCTGAAGCTGTCAAGGAATGAGGCAGGGTGACCTGGGTGGATACCTGTATCAGTGCAGCATGTGCTGCAACACTTTTTCACTGGGGCAGGTGTGGAGGGAAATATGGGGAGGGCAAAAAAGGAGTAGAATGGCATGGAAGTGACAGTGAGAAGTACGTAGGTTTTAGACGGGTGGGAGAAATCAGCCCCCCCACACCCTTGAGCAGGTAGCAGGACAAGTGGTGTCTCAGGGGAGTGTCAGGTTCAGTTTGGGCTTTGCTTACAGCAGATATTTTTGATATGCACAAAATAGTAAATACATAGTGTGTTAATATTTTTAATTGGATTCATATGACATATGTTTCCTAAGGCATAAGCTTTTGGGACTCATTTATTCTTAGATGCTTTGTATTCCATATTATTATAGTATACTAAAATATTTTTGTCATCATTGTTCTCTTTCAGAGTTAAGGCAGGGACTGTTGTCATCTGGTGAATCATGATGCTTTGCAATTTTGTATTCATAAGAAGGCCACCCAGTTTTGTTCAAATAATATCTGGATGCTGATACTCAATGTTTGCTTCCTATTCTCCCACAGCTGTAAAATACAGGTGATATTGCTGCCCCCTGGTGCCACGTAGGTAATTTGCACTCACACATTGACATTACAATACCTGAGCCCCTTGGTGTGGGCTGTCTGACTTGCTTAAGTTACTACAACACAGTGAAATAACTATAAAGACTAATGAGTGCAGTGTGGTACTGTAGCTGATAAAAATTAGCATTTATTAATTGAAAACTCTAAGAAAATGAATATTCCCCTACAAATACACCATCAAGAGAAGACCATCATTGAGTAGGAAGATAAACACAAACATTTCCAGTGTCTGTGGTGGTTGAATTTGAGATTGACTAATATAGATAATTAAGAATTTTTCCATCTTC
>JAJEJO010001340.1:597256-619055 GCA_020662805.1 Glaucomys volans | reverse complement strand
TCAAAGCCAGCCTCAGCAACTTAGCGAGGCCCTAAGCAACTCGGTGAGACCCTGTCTCTAAATAAAATCGGGCTGGGGATGTGGCTCAGTGGTGGAGTGCCCCTGGGTTCAATCCCCAGTAAAAAAAAAAAAAAAAAAAAATCAATCAGGCATTTTTCCTTCTCTAGAGAGGCGTGGACCCCAATCATGTAGATCCTAATTTTAAACTAGCCTTTTTTTGCCAGGTGTGGTGGTGCAGACCTGTAATCCCAGCGACTCTGGAGGCTGAGGCAGGAGGATTGCAAGTTGAAAGCCAGCCTCAGCAACTTAGCAAGACCCTAAGCAACTTAGTTTTGATAGATATAGAAAATGACAAAAGCCAAACTAGTATGGCCTGGGAAGAGAGAGTGGGGAAGAAGGCTGTGACAAGACAGGACCTCCATCAAGCCTAGAATGGCAGTCTCTGGGAGGAGGCCAAAACATTATCCTTCCCAAAACAAATCCTTTCCCAGATACTGACCACTGACCCCAGACCCTCCATCTGGCCCAGTAAAGACAGATCTCAAATTCCAGAGTGCCCAAACTGACCTCTCAGTGTAACCTACTTAAGCACACATTCCCATTTAGGCAGGTAAGGTGGCTAACTTTCCACCAGGAAAGTGGGTCCACCAGAGGCATGACTCCATTGCTACTCAGACTGTGCTGATCCATGAAGTTTGTACCTTGCCTGGTCCTTTAGTGCTAACAAGTATGACCCTATCTCAAAATAAAAAATAAAAATAAAAAGGGCAGCAGATGTGACTCAGTGGTTAAACACCTCTGGGTTTAATTCCTAGTACAAAAAAAAAAAAAAAACCTTTATGTAAGTTTCGTATCAAATATCTGCAGGTGCTGTTTGTGCTCTCCTGCCCAGGAAGTTACCAAGGGGCCCATCTCCTACCCTCCCAGCCTCCTCTTCCTCTTGATGTCCACGGTGTCCAGGGAGAGCATGGGAGATGGACTGCTGCTGCATGCGTCGCGGGAACAACTGGGAAGCCGGCTGTTAGCTCCCAAGATGTGCAGCAGTTAATTACATGTGAAAGGCACAGGAGCGTGGAAGAGGTGGTGCACTTCCTCTGGTGGGGTGCAGGCTCTGAGTAGAGACCCACAAGGCTGGGCACGAGGCTATGTCCACCCAAGATCTGAGACATACTCTTTGGATCTCTATCTGAGTGTCACCATGAGAGTAGGTTCGCAATTTGATCAGATCCTATTTCAGATATCACCTCCTGGGGTTGGGGATTTAACTCAGTGGAGCGCTTGCCTAGCATGTGCAAGGCCCTGGGTTCTATCCTCTGCCCTGAAAAAAATGAGGGAAACACACACACACACACACACACACACACACACACACAAGGTAACAGATATTGCCTCCTTATGCAGTCAGCATGGAGCGTCCTGGAGGGAATGATGCTAGAAGCAAGGAGGGGGAGGGGACCACGAGGAAGGGGGAGTAAGGCCGGCGGGGAGGCGGGGGAGGGTTTCAATAAGGCAGAAACCAGGACTGTGGCACTGTGCACAGAGGAAGGATGGACCCCAGAGAGCCTTAGGTTAAACCCACCACCCTTGGTGAACACAACCTGGGTGAACAGAGAAGGAGGAAGGAGTCAAGGCTGGCTTGTGACCTGAGCAAAGGTCGGGTGGTGGCGTCATTCTCTGGTAACAGGAGCACGGGAGGAGTGCAGTTTGTTCATTCCTTCCATGAATATTTATTGAGCACGTACTACATGCCAGTGGCTCTGTACAACACTGGGGATGGAATGTTGAGCAGAATAAATACGTTTGTCTTCAAGGAATTTATAAGGTTGGGAGCTCAACAGATTATAAAAGAATCAACAAACTGACTGATAAATTGTGGTGTGTGGACAGAGGTTTTGAGAAAATATACCTCATGGTTTATTTAGATCTGAGGGATGATGGGGACCTGAAGCCAAGGGGTGGGGAGCCGAGGAGCAGGAGAACCTAAGGTTAAGGGGCTAGCAGGAGGGCAGCCAGGGGCTTGAAATTGGACAGTGAGGCAGGAGCGGGGCCAGGAGGGTAGGGAGCGAAGGGGACCGGGCTTTCCCGTCGTTGTCGTGCGGGCCACGACCGTCCCAGGGTTTTGTTCTATGGCGCTGGGGACTGACCCAGGGCTTGGTACACGCTGGGCAAGCGCGACCCCTGAGCTGCCCTCCCCGCTCTCATTCAAGGGTTCCCAGTAAGCTTTGTGATATAATCTGATTTGTGTTTAAGAAGATAATCAGCACAATGGTTTGCAGCGGGATAAGCTTGTTAGGAGGATGATGTCGTGGTCCGAGTAAGAGAAGACGGTGGCAGGAGGGTGGGGGTCTGGGAGCTGGAGAGGAGGCCGGGGGTGAGGGATCAAAGACGCGTTCCCAGCGCGAGGGCCGCACCGCGTCACCCGCCGGACGGTCGCACCTCCTCTTGCCCGGGTGCTGCGCCTTCGCTACTTGCACACACGCGCAGAAGCCGACCTGCCTGCAGACCTTGGTCAGTACTTGGAGGGAAAGTCTTTTCTGTCACCTCGGAGGGAGAATTCTGCTCCGCTGACTTGGCTACGGAGGTGACTCCACTGAACCTTAGACGTGTGTGACTCCCACCAGACCGGCCCTCCCCCAAGAGCCCCGGAGGAAAGCTGGCCGGCCACTCCTCTGCGGTCCTCGTCCCTGAGTCCTGGCCTCTGGAGAAGTAGCACCGGAGTGCCATGGCGACAATGACCCCCTCCACACCCCCAAGGAGCCAGCGCAGGGTAGGCGGAAGGAGGTTTGGGAGCTGGACCTGCGGGTTTTCTGCGGGGCTGCTTGGTTATCTTGATGAGGAGATCGGAGCAGTGGTGCTTCCTGACTTCAGGCTCCGCCAAGCCAAGCGCTGGCCCCGGGCAGCCAGAGTGTCAGGTAGCGAGCCCAGAGTAGTGGGATGCAGGCAAGGTCGCAGTGCTCTTTCAGTTACTTCAGGGTCCTTCTTTCAACTGCTTACAAAGTAGAGAAGAAAGCAAAGGATGGTAGTTAATTTGTAGAAAATAAACAGAAGCAAAAGGAGCTGATTGGGAAATGTGTCGAGAGAAAAGGAGTAATGGGACTCACTTTTGACAGGGTCCACTGATGTTGCTGATGTTGACATGAGGCTTGGAGTTGTGGCTCAGTCTCTCCAGATGTCCGGGAAGGAAGAGTCCTTCGGCATGGCAGGTGCAGTAAGGTAGCTTCTGACCAGCTATTGAGTCCAGTGCCCATGTGACCATGGAATTGACTAATAGATGAAGCCCCCTAAATAGGATGTCCACCATGACAGTTCTGGAGAGGACCAGCTAAGGTCAAAAGAGGAGTTGACGACCTGATTGGCAAAGAGCACAGAAGGTGGTCCACCGTTCTCCTGGCAAACATCAAACAGTAATAAAATTGGGGATGGCATTGTCTCCTTTGTCATTCTCTTCTTGGAGACACCCGCTCTCTCCCTTGAGAGTGCATTTTGCTTAAGTCTCACTTTTTTTTGGGGGGGGGGTCGGTGGCTACCAGGGATTGAACTCAGGGCTACTCGACCACAGAGTCACATCCCAGCCCTGTTTGTACTTTATTCAGAGACAGGGTCTCACTGAGTGGTTTGGCATCTCGCTCTTGCTGAGGCTGACTTTGAACTTGTGATCCTCCTGCCTCAGCCTCCGGAGTGGCTGGGCGCCACCTCACCTGGCTCAAGCCTCACCTTTCTTTTAGTTTTCACCTCTAATAAAGTTCTCTTGCACGACTTTTGGTGTCTCACTTTAAATCTTCTTTCCTTGGAACACAAGAGCAGAGGTTTGGAGTTTCAGCCTCCTGCTTACCTATGACAAGAGGGGAAGGAAGGAGAATCCACACTCCAAAGGAGAGGAAGTGCCAGAGGCCCTGAGGAAGGAGCCAGGTGGAAAGAGAATGAGAATCTAGGCCCCAGCCTCCAGGCAGCAGAGTTAAGAGTAAGGAAGTGTCAAAATAACAACAACAAAACAAAAATACAAACAAACAAACAAACAAACAAACCCGGGGAGGGGGGGCTGGTTAAAAGCAGGGACAATTTGAGCAATAAAATAAATAACATAGCACCAGGTGTGGTATGCAGGCGAAATCCCAGCGACTCGGGAGGCGGAGGCAGGAGGATTGCAAGTTCAAGTCAGCCTCAGCAACTTAGTCTCAAAATAAAAAATATAAAGGGTTGGGGTTGTGGCTCAGTGGTAGAGCACTTGCCTAGCATGTGTGAGGCACTGAGTTCGATTCTCAGCACCACATATAAATAAATGAATAAAATAAAAGACCCATCAACAACTAAAAAGACACATAAAAAAATATATATATATATATATTTTTTTAAAAGGGCTGGGGATGTGGCTCCATGGCAAAGCACCTCTGTTCAATCCCCTGAACCAAAAAACCACACCAAAACAAAACAAAATAAAAATTTAAAACCAAACAAAACCAAAAACTCATAGTATGGGATTTCTGCCCAATACATAAAATAAAATATATGTGTTCCTAGTGATAAAAGGACATGTTTGAGGGCTGGGGTAGTGGCTCAGTGGTAGAGCACTCGCCCAGAGCACTTGCCTAGAGCACTTGCCTAGCATGTGTGAGGAACTGGGTTCAATTCTCAGCACTGCATATAAATACTAAAATAAAGGTCCATTAACCGCTAAAAAAAATTTAAAAAGAAAAGGACATATTTGAGCCAGGTGCGGTGACGAACACCCACAATCCCAGCAGCTTGGGAGGCTGTGGCAGGAGGATCACGAGTTCAAGGCCAGCCTCAGCAATTTAGTGAGACCCTGTCTCAAACATACAAAGAAAAAGGGGCTGGGCATGTGGCTCAGTGGTTAAGAGCACCTGGGTTCCATTCCTGGTCCAAAACAAACAAACAAACAAACAAAAACGAGTCACTCATACTCCAGTTCTAGGTCACCAAACAGACACTAAAATGTTACCAGACCTGGGAAATTAGGAGAGAGATGTATTAGCCAAACCTCTCAAGTTTCAATGAGCATGATCATGCTTTAATCCTTACCCCCTCCAAAATAACTGGAATCGACCGGATGAGAACCAGTTATTTTTTACTGATTGGTTTCCTTGTCTGTAACCTTGAAACATGAACTAGCTTTCAGTTCTTTGTCTCTGCTTTCTTCAGACCTTCTCCATCTGTAGGAGCAATTTATTCTGCTCTACTTACGGAAATACTTATTTTATTTTATGGAACAAAATGTTGCTTGATTCCAAAATTGCAGATTAAGTCAGTTAAGATCTTCAAATTTGTTGTCATTCTTTGGACTTTTGACAGTCCCAAAGAACAGAGTTTGGAAAGGGAAAATAGGGCGACCTGACAGATGCTGCCTAACTGTGTGATGTCAGCATTATGTACCTCCAGCTGTGGTCGGAGCCTCCCTGGTTTTCTTTCCCCAAACTCATAACCCCAGTCAAATCATGAGAAAAACATCAAGTAGTGGGGCCTGGGATTACTGAATCTCTGGGATTACTGCACACCAGTAATTACTGGTGTGCAGTAATCCCAGAGATTCAGGAGGTTGAGGCAGGAGGATCACAAGGTCAGGGCCAGCCTCAACAATTTAACCAGGTCCTAAGTAATTTAGCAAGATCCTGTCTCAAAATAAAGAACAGAAAGGGCTGGGGATGTAGCTCAGTGGTAGATCACCCCTAGGTTCAATCCCCAGTACAGAGAGAGAGAGAGAGAGATCATATAACTGAGTGTGGTGGTACACACCTGTAATTCTAGTGGCACATGAGGCTAAGGTGGGAGGATCGCATTCGAGGCCAGCCTCAGCAACTTCATGAGACCCTGCCTCAAAATAAATATGAAAACAAGCCCTGGGAGGTAGCTCAGCAGTAAACGGCCCCTGGGCTCAATCTCCAGCACTGAAAAATAACACCCAAACTGAGGACCATCCTGTAAGGGACCTGGAGAGAACAGCCCCAAACCATCACGGTTGTGAGAAACAAGGGAAGCCTGAGAAGCCAAGAGGAGACCCACAGACTAAATGACGACTAAATGCAATGTGGGCTCCTGGAACAGACATTGGTGGAAAACCTGGTTGAAATCTGAATGAAACCTGAAGTTTATTCGTATTGGTAATTTTGATAATGAAATATTGGTAGTTTTGATGTTATTTAAAATAATATAAAGATAAACTGAATTGGGTAAGGGGTATTCAGCAACTCTACTATTTTCACAATTTTCCTGTAGTTGTAAAATTATTCCAAAAAATTATTTAAGAATAATAGTCCAGGGGGTTATTGATTCAGTCCACAGAGCTTCTTTACTTGTTTTGCTGCTGTCTACTACTCCACTGTGTGGATTTACTATAATTTATTTAACCACATTCTCTCTTTGTGAGTGTGTCGGTTGTTTCCAACCATTTTGTAATGTAAACAACGGTATATAAGTGGTATGTCATTCACATGTGTGAGACTATCTGGAGAATAAGTCCCTGGATCTGCAATCCTTGAATTAGAAAACATTGGCACCCCTGTGTCTTGGGAGGCTGAGACAGGAGGATTGAAAGTTGAAGACCAGCCTTGGCAATTTAGGGGGACCCAATGTAGCTCAGTGGGAAAGCACTTCCCTAGCACATCCCAGGCCTTAGGTATGCTTCCCTGTAATGCAAAGATCAAAAGACAACAAAAAACAACCAAAACATTGACACTTGTCATTTTGCTCAATACTGTCAAATTGCCTTCCCTAGATGTTGAACCAATTTATACTTTGACAAGGAAAAAAAAAAAATCAAAGTGCAGTAGCATTGGTTTGGGGCACTTAAAGTGGACCTGGAAGGTCATTGTCAATCAGATCTCAGTCAGGACTGCATCTTTTTTTTATTTTTAATTTTTAGCTATACATGACAACAGAATGTATTTTGGCAGAACATACATACATAAAGCATAACTTATTCCATTAGGTATCACTCTTGTGGTCATACATGGTGTGGAGTTACCCTGGTCATGTATACAAATACAAGGCTAGGAAAGTTATGACCAATTCATTCTACTGTCTTTCCTATTCCCCTCCCCTTCCCTTCATTTCCCTTTGTCTAATCCAATGAACTTCTATTTTTCCCCTTTCCACCCTCCCTTGTTGTAGGTTAGCCTCCACAAATCAGAGAGAACATTCAGCCTTTGGGTTTTTGTGATTGGCTTATTTCACTTAGCATGATAGTCTCCAATTCCATCCATTTACCAGCAAATGCCACAATTTCATTCTTCTTTATGACTGAATAATATTCCATTGTGTATATGTACCACATTTTCTTTATCCATTCATCTGTTGAAGGGCACCTAGGTTGGTTCCATAGTTTGGCTGTAGTGAATTGACCTGTTTTAAACGTGGATGTGGCTGCATCACTGTAGTATGCTGTTTTTAAGTCCTTTGGGTATAGACCAAGGAGTGGGATAACTGGGTCAAATGGTGGTCCCATTCCAAATTTTCTAAGAAATCTTCAGGTCTGCATCTTAACCTTTGGACTGGGCAACAGGTATCCCTGCCCCCTTCCCATGACAGTTGACCTTTGAAGTCTTTTTGGCTTCTGACCTTCTGTATTACAGATCCTCTTCCTCCAAACTACCCAGAGGCTGAAATTGCACCAAATACCTTTCTTACAAGACAGCTTAACTGTTGTGAGCACCAGTCATTATTTCCAGCAAATGAGGTGATTTCCAACCTCTTGAGGTTTAAAGTTATAAATACATTTACCACAGCACATTTTCAAGGCTTTTTCTTCTTCTTCTTTTTTTTTTTTTTCTTCTTTTTTTGTGGTGCTGGGGATTGAACCCAGGGCCTTGTGCTTGTGAGGCAGGCATTCTACCAACTGAGCTATATCCCCAGTCCTCAAGGCTTTTTGAATCATGTTGAATCTTGTTTTCCAGACTATAATCTTAATTAGACCCAAATAAATATATTTTCTTTAGTTTAAATCAATTTCTTTTTCTTTTTCTCTTGGTGCTGGTGATTGATCAACAATTTCCACCAGCAAAATTATGAATTTTGACAACCTAATAAGTGAACGATAATCTTTTGATACAATTTTAGTTTTAACTTTTCTTATTATGAATAATGTTAGGGAACAGGTAGATACAAGGAGCAGGAACATGGAGATGAAGGGGCAACTCCTCAGACTGGGCCTACCTGCTAGCCCTCAACATGGTTTTTTCTTTTTTCATTTTTTAGCTTGTATTAGTGTATTAGAGTTGTGCATGAGAGTCCTGTTCATTTGACCTGATCGTACATGGTAGAATTTAATTTACTCTCTTTCAGTCCCAGTGCCCCCTTCCCTCCCTTCCTCCCTCTTCACGTTTCCCTGCCTCTCAATTATTTATTTTTAACTGGTGCTTTATAGATCTACGTAAAGGTGGGATTCACTGGGTTATATTTAAACATGCATTTAACCTGATTTTGTCAATTTCATTCCACATTTCCTCCCTTTCCTATCCCTCCTCCCTCCCCCTCAATCTTCTACTCCACTCATTTTCCCTATATCTTTATAACATCTGACCCCCCATGTCCCCCTGTTCCCCTGTTCCTTTGCTCCAGCTTCCACACATGAGAGAACACATTAGGCCCTTGATTTTCTGAATCTGGCTTATTTCACTTAGCATGATGTTCTCCAGTTTCATTCATTTACTGACAAATGCCGTAATTTCATTCTTCTTTCTGACTAATACTCCATTGTGTATATGTAGCACACTTTTTAAGTCCATTCATCTATTAATGGGTGCCTGGGTTGGTTCCAAATCTTGACTATTGGGAATTGCACTACTATAAACACTGAGTGGCTATGTTGCTATGTATGCTGATTCTAATTCTTTTTTTTTTTTTTTTTTTTTTTAACCAGGGATTGAACTCAGGGGCACTTGGCCACTGAGCCACATCCCCAGCCCTATTTTGTATTTTATTTAGAGACAGGGTCTCACTAGTTGCTTAGGGCCTTGCTAAGTTGCTGAAGCTGGCTTTGAACTCGCCATCCTCCTGCCTCAGCCTCCCAAGTGCTGGAATTACAGGTGTGCACCACCGTGCCCGGCTTCAGTGCAGTTTTGATTTGCATTTCCCTGATTGCTAGGGAAGCCTGAATGTGCTATAAAAGTAACAACCTACATAAATCATTCTGGCCCTGCTCTGACTTAAGATAATAGCCCATAACAAACAGCATATTGTTCACAGGGCTAAAAACAGTTTTCCTAAGACTTCTCCTTGGACTGGGGACATAGCTCAGTTGGTTGAGTGCCTGCCTTACAAAGCACAGGCCCTGAGTTCAATCCCCAGCACCCCTAAAAAAGAAAAAGGAAAAAAAAGTTCTGGATGAAACTAGCTGGTACAGGCCAAGATGACCAATCCTGTTGTTACTCTTGTTCTAATTATAAATTTTCACCCCTGTGGGTTTCATTTAGAGGCTAATGAGTAAGACACATAAAACAGGGCTTGAGAAATCAGATACAATCCAACTGTCAGTTAAGAGCTAGGAGATGGTGCTCAGGTGGGACCTTCTGGAAACTGCCCTCTGTGCCCCCCAAAAAAAGCCAAAAAAGGGACTTCTCAATCTCTTCTCCAAGGTGACCCTGTTGTGCCCAGATCGTGAATCCCCAGAGACCACCAGGGAGCCCTCTCCGATGTAAAAGCAAGAGAGTCTTTATGGCAAGCTCCAGCCTGGACTCTCAGCATTCACTGACGCAGTAGGTACTGGCTGAGAGCCCCGAGTCTCTATTCAGCAGGATTTTTATTAGCTCCACAGTAGAGCGGGAAATTTGAACAAAGCAAGGGACACGATTGGCTGATCTTTCAACATACATGGTTTGGCATGTTTCCATTAGCTCAGGGTGCCCAGGTCTTAACATATTGACACATATGGTTTGGAATGTTGGATATTGGCTTGTCAGCTCCCGATTGGTTGTTTGCCAAAGGCCAGTCCTAATCTTGACTTATGTGGTATGCTCTTGTTCTTGTGGCCTTCTTGGAATCGGCTCTCTGAACTCCAGGAAATAGAAATCTAGGCCTGGAATCTTTTATGCCCTAAATGCAGGCTGTCATGGCCGTGGTTCGGCTCCCTTTTCAACCCATTCTTTCCCTTGCAGGTGTCTTTTTCGGGCCAGAAGTGGTGGTACACATCTCTAATCCCAGTGACTGGGGAGGCTGAGGCAGGAGGATAACAAGTTCAAGGCCAGCCTCATCAACTTAGGGAGACCCTGTCTCAAAATAAAAAATAGAGAAGGAGGAGGAAGTACTGGGGAGTGACACTGGTCAAACTATATTGTTACATTGTGTGCATGTATGAATATGTAACCACCAATCCTACCCATCACTATGTCCAACGATAATGCACCAAGTAAATGTAGAAGAAAGTTTTAAAAATTAAAAATAAATAAAAAGGGCTGGGGATGTAGCTCAGTGATAGAGCGCCTCTGGGTTCAATCCCCAGTATTGTTTAAAAAAAAGAATGTGTCCCCCCTACCTCCACTTTTTTCTCTTCTAATAAATTTTGCTATGTTTTTACTATGCCTGGGGTCTTCTCTCGGGGGAGGCAGAGAGTCAAGAACACAGTGCCTCCACTGGGAAGAAAAAGGCCAAGAATCCTTTCCTCCATGTCTGAGGCTCCCCCTCCCCCTTCTGATCTCTTTTAGGAGGCTATTTTTGTAAAGACTAATAATAAATAAGTTCTTCCACAGGATCTGGACATTAACAGTTGCCAGTACTCCAGCCAGTGAGGAGGTCGGGTGGAGATGACCTCAGCAGGTCCAGGTTCTAGGCAGCGACTCCCGGTGTCGTGGGCACTCCCTGGGCACTCGCTCCCACAGCTCTCAGCCTCCTTGGGAGGCCTACCACCACCCTCCTGACCTAGTTTCTCCCCCAGATTTCCACATGGTGGTTTGTTCACTGGTAAACCCAGAATTGGGGACAGGCAGTTAGTGTAGAAATAAGAAATTGGGTCAAATTGAGGAATGGAGGCCATCAGAGTCTGGGAAGTTGGATACTGCCCTGGGAGATTGGAATACCAGTGTTCCCAGGGCCCTTTTGATCACCTAGGTTGCCTGCTTAACTGCCCCTCCCCAAAAGCTGCAGGCAGGGAGTTGCTAATTAATGCCTCCTGGGCTCCTACCTGATCTCCATGTGGCCCTTCCCCCTGCCATTCACACCTCACCTTTTCGCTGTGTCACCGCCATATGGGCAGGAAGGAGAGATAGATAAGGGTCAGATGAAGGGACAGAACAAAGAAGACCCTAACCTATAAAAGATGAAGGGTGCACTCACTTCTCAGGGATTCTAGAACACCAGCCATGGCCCCCTTCTCCCTCCCGGGAGAAGTCTGTGTTACTACCTTCAAATAAAACCTGCTTAACATGCTTGCCTTGGCGTGCTTCTCTGGTGTTATACTTCAACACCTGAGGAAGCAGAACTCCTCACAGGTAAATGGCGGTATCACCAGCACCTGGACCTTGAAGCTGGAACAGGATGCTGACTGGGGCTCTTCCTGTGGCCTGGAAATGGCAGCCATGGTCTAAGGCTGAGAACAAGAAAACTGCACAAACAAACAAAAATGCTAAGTGTCAGTATTTCTAACAAATGGAACCAAGAATGGAAGTCAAACCTCTTTCCCAGGGACTACAGAGAGGGGGTGAAACTGTCCATACCACCGGCGACAGGCAGCACCATGCGGGGAGGGATGGGGGTCTGTGTCCTTGGAGGCCCCATCCCTGTGGATTCCTGGTTCCTGCTCCTATGAGCCGAGAAAGGGGAGACTCCAAGAGAAGAGAATTCACAGCTTGGGGGGAACATGGCGTTGGGTTTCCTGATGGATGTCAGCCTAGTGGACTTCCTGATCTTGCCCTGTCTTATCTAAACAGGGAGGAAGAGGAAGGGTTAGGGGGAGTAGCAGAGCAGCTGGGTGGGACCCGGCCGCCTCAGTCCCTGAGGGCTGAGTAAGCAACATGGGAGTCACTGGGCTCAGCCTCCAGGCAGGCAGGACAACCCCCCATAATCCTGGCAGAAGGGGTCCTTCCCCTGGTCCTGATGGGTTAGAGGATCAGACGTTGGCCACCTCCAGCTGGATCCTCCCGAGTCTGAGACCTCCATGGGGCCAAGGGACATCACCACCTGTGCCTTGTCATCAGGACTCAGGGCTCCAGAGTTCCCTGTCCAACTGGCCCTGAGCTCACTTCTGGCATCTGCATGGGTCTCTTCCTTCTCATCCTGAGGGCAAAATGTGCTGTGGCCAATATTCACCCCTAAGCCTAAGGAATGGCCAAAGAGCTGGACTTGTGCTGGTGGGGATGGAATTTGGATATTTAAGGTGTCCGTACCTATGTGAGTCCTAAAGTTACTATAATCAAATGTCCAGGCTGCCTGCTGCTCCAATTTGAGGCCAGCTTGGGCAAGATAGTGAGACCCTATCTTAAAATAAAATATAATAATTTAAAAAAGGCTTAGGGGTGAGCTGGGCACAGTAGGGCATGCCTGTAATTCCAGCAACTTGGGAGGCTGAGGCAGGAGGATCAAAAATTCGAGGCCAGCCTCAGCAACTTAGTAAGATCTTCAGCAACTTGGTAAGACCCTGTCTCAGAATTAAAGGAAAGGGTTAGGGATGTGGCTCAGTGTTTAAGCACCCCTGAGTTCAACCCTCAGTACCAAATAAATAAACAAATAAATAAATAAGGGTGGGAGTTGTAGCTCAGTGATAAAGCACTCCTGGGTTCAATCCCCAGTACTGCCAAAAAAAAAAAAAAAAAAAAAGCTCTCAAACCTGGCTATACAGTATCATCTCCTGGGAAGTTTTTTTAAAAACTACCAATGCCTGGGGTTCGCCCAAGACTAAATCAGAATCTATAGCGGCCTGACTGAGTTTGGCATTTAAAAAAATTCCCATGAGTCAAAAAGTTGGATTTGTTTGTTTGTTTGTTTGTTTGCTTTGTTTTTTCAGTACTGGGGCTTGAACCCAGGGCCCTTCATATGCTAGCCAATTACTCTACCACTGAGTTACAATCCCAGCCCATTTTATTTTATTTTGAAAGTGGATCTGCCTAAAATCACCCTTGAGGACCTTGAATTTGTGATCCTCCATCTCCTGAGTCTCTGGGATTATTGTTATGGAGCACAACATCTGACTGCCCTTCTTATTTCTTACTTTTTCGTTTTTGTTTTGTTTCTCACAATTCTTTTTTTAAAAAAAAATTATTTGTTTTTATTTTTACGGACTGCATTTTGATTCACTGTACACAAACGGGGTACAACTTTTTGTTTCTAGGGTTGTGCACAAGGTAGATTCATACCATTCAGGTAATCATACATGCACGTAGGGTAATGGTGTCTGTCTTATTCCATCATCTTTCATACTCCTGCCCTCTTCTCCTTCTCATTTCCCTCTACTTCCATTCTTCTCTTACCCGCCCCCAACCCTCATTATGTATCATCATCCACTTATAAGGGAAAGCATTTGGCCTTTGGTTTTGGGGGCTTGGCTTATTTCACTTAGCATGATATTCTCCAATTCCATCTATCTATCTGCAAATGTCATAATATTATTATTATGGGATAATATTATCATTATGACTGAATAATATTCCTTTGTGTATGTATACCACAGTTTCATTATCCATTCATCTGTTGAAGGGCATCTAGCTTGGTTCCACAATCTAACTATTGTGAATCGAGCTGCTATAAACATTGTTGTGGCTGTGTCACTGTAGTATGCTGATTTTAAGTCCTTTGGGTATAAACTGAGGAGTGGGATAACTTAGTCAAATGGTGGGTCCATTCCAAGTTTTCTGAGGAATCTCCACACTGCTTTCCAGAGTGGCTGCACCAATTTGCAACTCCACGAGCAATGTACAAGTGTGCCTTTTTCCCCACACCCACACCAACATCTATTATGGTTTGAGTTCTTGATAATAACCATTTTAATTGGAGTAAAATGAAATCTTAGAGTTGTTTTAATTTGCATTTTTCTAATTATTAGAGGTGTTGACATTTTTTCATATATTTATTAATCGCTTGTATATCTTCTATAAATTGACTGTCCAGTTCCTTGGCCCATTTATTGATTGGGTTCTTTCTATTTTTGGTGTCAAGTTTTGTAAGTTCTTCATAAATTTTGGAGATTAGTGTTCTTTCTGAAGTGTGCCTTTCTTACTTTTAAAATGCAATTTTGAAAGATCGCTGTGGTGTTGGAGAAAGGCTTTCCAGGCTAGCCAGGCGCAGTGGTACTTGTCTGTAATCTCAGTGACTCTGGAGTCTGAGGCAGGAGGATTTCAAGTTTGGGTCCAGCCTCAGCAACTTAGTGAGGTCCTAAGCAACTCAGTAAGACCCTGTCTCAAAATAAAAAATTAAAAGTGCTAGGGAAGTAGTCAGTAGTAGTATAGCCCCCTACCCCACCCTAGGTTTAATCCCCAGTAGCAAATATAAATAAATAAGTAAGTAAATAAATAAATAAATAAATAAGCAGACACCCCAGGATAGAGTAATAGAAGATAATACAGCAAAGACCAGGAGAAGGAGTTTGGGTTTGAAAAGCCTCTACATATTAGGGCACCCAGGACTCAGTCCTTGGATTTCTTGTTTACTGGTGCTTATTCCCTCAGGAAGTCCATCCAGTTCTAAGAATTTAAAACCACTTACTTTTTTTTTTTTTTTTTTAGGTACAGGGCTTCAACCCAGCACTCTCATGCATGCTAGGCAAGCGCTCTACCACTGGACTATATCCCCAGTCTAATGTCACTTACATTTTTATTACTCCCAAAGTTGCATCTCCAATCCTAACCTCTCAATTTTTTTTTTTTTTTTTTTTTAACCACTGAGCAACATCCCCAGCCGTTTTTATTTTCTTTATTTTGAGACAGCATCTTGCTAAGTTGCTTAGGGCCTCACTAAGATGCTGAGGCTGGCCTTGAACTTGTGATCCTTTGCCTCAGCCCTCCCAAGTCACTGGAATTATAGGCATGTGCCTCTAAACCTGGCTCTATTCCTAATCTTATGTGAACTCTAGACTCACATATTAAGTGGCTACTTGACTTTGTGAGTAGAATGTAAAATAGACATGCCAAATAATGAGACCAGGGCAAAGGACAGGTAGCTGATTATCAAAGAAACAGAAATGGGTAGGTAACACTCCCCATCGCCTGGTTAATAACACCCTCCAGGGGAGGGGAAGGATCGCATTTTCCAACACAAGCAGTCACCCCCTGGGTGGATCTCTTTCTGCCCTTTTGGTCATGGGCAAGATGAGGAGGAGGGGACATGAAAAGAGAGGAAACCTAAAATCTGTAAAGAGGTAAGACACCCCCACTCCCTGGGGCACCAGCTCTGGACCCCCTCCTCTCCAGAGGAACTCTCCCTCTCTCTCCCTCTCTCTCTGTTCTGTCCTTTAAATAAAACCTTTTGCTCTTGCCTCAGTGTTTTTCAGGTATTTAATTTTCAACATCAGGGAACAAGGATCTGATCCTGTCTTTCAAGATCAGTTTCAGCACAACACATTCAAAATAAAATTCCCTACCTCCCCACCTTGATCGCTTCCAAATCTTCTGAATCTTAGAAAATAAAAATGCCATTCCTCCAGTTGCTCAGGCCAAAAACCTTGCAGTCATCCTCCCCTCCTCTCTCTCATGTCACACGTCTAATCCACCAGCAAAAATTGCCAGTTCTGCTTTCAAAACACTTCTTAATCCAAACACTTTCCACCGCCTCGAAGGTGAGACTACCATTGTGGAGTGAGACCCAGCTGAATGGATCATGGGAGTCTGTAACCACCCTTCTTTGCAATCCCACAGGAAGGATTTTAAATGAGTCACACAGAGTAGCAGGCATGTGTTTATCAGAAGGGAAAAGGAGAAAGGGACAGGGAGAGCATGCCCCTACCCTCTAGTTTCATTGGGAATCCCGGGGAAGTTTCCAAAGAGTACCACTCAGGTCTAGCTCTCAACTTTTGACTGACAGCTGGATTGCATCAGACTTCCAAGTCCCCACTGCACCTGGACTCACCCACAGGTGCACTAGTGAAACCCATGAGGGAAATTTCACTATTACAATGACATTCTAAAGATCCAAAAGTAACTCTAGGTCTCCTTGGCCCATGCATTGTTCTGACAAATTTTATGTTCACTGGGCTGCTTTTGTAATTATCTTGTCTTCCTGAGTTCAGGAATCTTTTGCTCTATATAAAGGTCACCACCTCCTCCCCGCAGGGTGCCTTTGAGTTCTCCTTATGGGCAGAGAGGAGTCCTTAGACCTGCATTTCTCCTGCAGATGACAGGTAGTTTGCTGAGGAATGCAGCATATCCTATTGACATTAGCCAGGGCAGGGCCAGAGCCCGTCTCAGGTAACTTGCTTTTCCAAAGAAAGCAGGTGGGGGTCATCAACCTTGGGTTCCCACTATTATGTCTGTCTGCTACCTATCCCTACTTCTGATACCGCCGGTTGTTGGTGAGGAGTTCTGCTTCCTCAGGTGTTGAAGTATAACACCAGAGAAGCACGCCAAGGCAAAATATGAAGCAGGCTTTATTTAAAGGTAGTAATGCAGACTTCTCCCAGGAGGGAGAAGGGGGCCATGGCTGGTGTTCTGGTATCCCAAGAAGTGACAGCACCCTGCATCTTTTATAGACTGGAGTCTCCTTTGTTCTCCTGCTCTCTCCCCTTATCTCTCTCCTTCCTGTGACTAGGTCCAGGAGATGCAGGTGAGATGCAAAAAGGTGAGAAGCAGCTGGGCAGGGGGAGGGGCCAAATGGAGCCCAGTGTCATTAATTATCAACTCTTGGCCTGCAGTCTTTTGAAAAAGGATGGTAAGGGCAGGTCAATTTGGTAATCAAAGGGCTCTGGAGGTCTTTGACATTCCATTCTCCCAGGGGTGGTCTCCAACTTCCCAGATAGAGATGGCTTTCATGGTCTCCATTTCCTCAATTTGACCAGATGCCCTCTTTCTACACTAACTGCCTGTCCTCAATTCTGGCTTCACTACCATGATCCACGTGGTCATCTTCTCTTACCTAGGCAATCACCACAGCCTCCTTCTCAGTCATGTGCCCACTTCCTTCCTTTTGATCTTACAGTCTGTTCTTCCCATAGAGATCAAAATGACTTTTTAACATATAAGCGAGATCCTGTCACTCTTCTACTCAAAAGGACTCCAAGTCTCCCCACAGGAACCTTGTTACTTCTGTCTTTGGTTCTTGCTCTCCTTGTTATAAAAAAAAAAAAAAAAAATTTTTTCAGTGCCAGGGATAAAACCCAGGGCCTTATGCTTGCAAGGCAAGCACTCTAACAACTGAGCTATATCCCCAACTCCCTTGATTTTTTTTTTTTAAAGAAGATGGACACAATACCTTTATTTTAATTAATTAATTTATTTATTTTTATGTGGTGCTGAGAATTGAACCCAGTGCCTCACACATTCTAGGCAAGCCCTCTACCACTGAGGCACAGCCCCAACCCTGCTACCAATCCTTGACCCCCATCTGGGTCCTTTTTCCCCTTTCAGAATTGACCAAGCACTGACTGAGTGTGAAGGAAGGTTTGTTCTTGGCTAAGAACAGATCAGCTTCTTGGCTCTTTGAGGTTGGGAGGGTATAGACACAGGACAAAAGGCATGAGAGGGAGGGACAGGCTAATGAAGGGCAGGAATACTTGAGTGTTTCTTGCGAATGGTGGACATTTTGTAGGAATTTAGGTGCCACCTCTTTTGTTCCCTTTATGGCCATTGTCAGTTGCCATGGCACAGGGGGTATGCCATTGAGCAGTCAGGTGGGATTGTAACGAAGTTAGAGGTTGTTGGTCTGTCACTCTGGCAATCATCTCAGATCCAACCAGTTTCAGATGGTCCACCTGAAGAGGGACTTCCAGCCTACAGGTATCCTTTCCTACAAGGTAACAAGATTAGGGCAGAATAAAAATCCAACTGGGGGCTGGCCTGGTGGCCCACACCTGTAATTCCAGGGGCTCAGGAGGTTGAGGCAGGAGGATCTCAAGTTCATGGCTGGCCTGGCCAACTTTGTGAGACTCAAAATAAAAAAGGCCTGGAGATGTTATTCAGTGGTAAAGTACCTCTGGGTTCAAAAAGAAAAAGAAATCCAGTTGATATGATTTCCATTCCTGATCTTTGCCGTTGCTGGTCTTACAGTCGCTCCTGTTTCCCCCAGACAGTCACATGGCTCTCCCCTTTCAGAAAAGTCTCCCACAGCCAGGTGTGGTGGCACATACCTGTAATTCCAGTGTCTCAGGAGGCTGAGGCAGGAGAATCACAAGTTCAAGGCCAGCCTCAGCAATTTAGCAAGATCCTCAGCAACTTGGTGAGACTTTTTCTCAAAATAAAAAGAATAAAAGAGATGTGGTTCAGTGGCTAAGCCCTGAGTTTAATCCCCAGTACCAAAAAAAAAAAGGTCTCCCAGGAGCACCTGTGGAAACCATCATCATGATCTCTTTTGTTCTCCATCTGTCTTACCAGGCTTTATTTTCTTTATGACACTTATGGCCACCTGAAGTCTTACATAATTACATAAATTTTTTTTTATTTACTATCATCTCCTCTCCCTTCCATTTACCTACTACTGAATATTGTGCCTGACACATAAATAGCGTTGCATGCATTTTTTTTTTCAGTATTGGCAATTGAACCCAGGGTTGCTTGACCACTGAGCTGCATCCCCAGCTTTATATATATGTGTGTGTGTGTGTGTGTGTGTGTGTGTGTGTGTATGTGTGTGTGTGTATATATATATATATATGTACATATATATATATATACATTTTTTTTTTCCTGTCCTGGGGATTGAACCCAGGGCCTTGTGCTTGACAGGCAGGCACTCTACTACAAACTGAGCTATATTCCCAGCCCCCTTTTAATATTTTATTTTGAGACAGGATCTCACTAAATTGCTGAGGCTGGCTTGGAACTTGTGATGCTCCAGCCTCAGCCTCCTGAGACACTAGAATTACAGGTGTGTGCCACCACACATGGCTGTGGGAGACCTTTCTGAAAGGGGAGAGCCAGGTGACTGAGTGTCTGGGATTAGCAGACATGTGCCATCATGCTGGGCTGGGTGAATTTAAGGTAGGTTTTGCAAGTTGGTGAACTGTTAGAATTTGACAGTTTAAAACAGCTTTGGGCTGGTGGGTGCAGTTAGGCGAAGGTCTTGAAGTGAGTCCTGAGGAACACATCATTTTAGCTGGTTCTCAGTCTTATCTCCCAGGAGCAGGTATTTCCTGGAGCTATCAGTTGTTTTCACTTGGTCTCAGTGCTTCACACAAGGGACAGGAAAGTATGCCCAGCTCCTCCAGCGTTGTTAAATATAGGAACAAGGAATTATATTGATATCAACTCTCACCAAAACCTCCAGTGCTGGTCTGGATTCCTCCTCTTCTTCAGTCCAATAACTCTGCCTCTCTCCTGTGCATCATCAATTTTGTCTATTGGATCATTCTCATCTTAAAAAAAATAGAGTAAAATAAAAAGCTCCCCATTGGTCCCTTTCACATATGCCCCATTTGTTTCCCTTCACAAAATAACCTTTTTTGTTGTTTAAACAATTTAATTAGAGATAATTTTCCACCCTTAAATGAAAGTAAAGTAGCCATCCCCCATGAAAATTCCTACATTCTGCATTTAACTACAAATGTTTTACACATATTATTGAAATTTTTGTTATTTATTTATTTTGTACTGGGGTTTGAACCCAAGGGCACTTAAATATTGAGCAAAACCCCCCGGCCCTTTTTATTTTATTTTAAATATGTGTGTGTGTGTGTGTGTGTGTGTGTGTGTGTATTTGTAGTAGTTGATGGACCTTTATTTTATTCATTTATTTATATGTGGTGCTGAGAATCAAACCCAGTGCCTCACACATGTGAGGCAAGCACTCTACTACTAAATCACAACCACAGCCTTCCCTTTTTATTTATTTATTTATTTATTCTGAGACAGGATCTGCCTAAGTTGCTTAGGATCCTGCTAAGTTGCTGAGGCTGGCCTTGAACTTTCGATCTTCCTACCTCAGCCTCCTGAGCCACTGGGATTACAGGCATGCACCACCACATCCAGTTTATGTTTTATTTTTGCTTAACACATATTCATTGTCCAAATTAGTGGGTCTCGGTGTAATATTTCCACATAGTCATATAGCTTGCATTGATGAAGCCTAATTTATCCACACACCCTCTCAACCTCTATGAATCACTATTTCACATTCCAGTCCACTTTTTCTAGCTCCCACTTATGAGAGAGAACATGTGGTACTTGTCTTGAAAGAGTGGTCATGGTTATCACGGTCACCTCTTCACCTTTCATGCCAGCTGGCTCTCCCTCCTTTGTCCTCAACTCTCCCTCCACACTGGCTTTCCTTAGATCCCTGGAACACTCCAAATGCATTTCTGCCCAAGGGCTCAGCCCTCCCTGTACCCTTTCCCTCTACTCCCTTCCTTGCTACCTTTATAGGGTTGACTGCTTCTTACCATCCCTCAAACACTTCGACCACCAATCCAGAAACTCTCTGTGCAGGCTCTCTAATGTCATTCCATTTATAATAATATTTATTTTTATTGATATGCATAATGTATCATTTGCCATTTTAACCCTTTTCAGGTATGTAATTCAGTGGCATTGAATGCATTCACGTTGCTCTGTGACCATTACCACCATCTTCCCAAACTGGGAATCAGCCCATGAAACAATAACACCCAGCCCCCTCACCCCAAGCTCTTGCTGCACCCCATTCTACCTTCTGTCTCTATGAATTTCACTATCCTAGGTGCTTCATCGTAGTAGAATCATTTCATTTGGTATGTTGAGCTTCATCCATGTTGGGGCATGTGTCAAAATTCCATTCTTTTTTTTTTTTTTTTTTTGCGGTGCTGGGGATTGAACCCAGGGCCTTGTACTTGCGAGGCAAACACTCTACCAACTGAGCTATATCCCCAGCCCAAAATTCCATTCCTTTTTAAGGACGAATAGAATTTCATCATACATCTGCTTCACATTTTGGCCGTCTATTCTTCTGTTGATGGATATTTGGTTGTTTCCACCTGTTGGCTCTTGTCAACAATGCTGCTGTGAACTTTGGAGTGCAAATGCCTGTTTGAGTCTTTTGTGTATAGAACCAGAACTGGAATCGCTGGATCACATGGTAGTTCTGTACTTAATTTTTTGAGTAAACTTCATAGTGGTTTCCACAGAGGCTGTATCACTTTGCATACCTACCAGCGAAGCACAAGAGTTCCAAGTTTTCCATATCCACAGAATCTTATGTCTTTTTTGTTTTATGCTAGCCATGTGTAGGTGGTAAGTCACTCGGTTTTAATTCTTTACATAGCTCCTTAATTGAAAATTTACACACACCCTACCGCTGCCACCTCCCTTGCCATTGTATTGTAAGGTCCAAAAGAACGGGGATCTTCTCTCTCTCTCTCTTTTTTTTTTTTTTTGGAACCGGGGATTGAACTCAGGTGCACTTGGCCACTGAGCCAGATCCCCTATTTAGTATTTTATTTAGAGACAGGATCTCACTGAGTTGCTCAGGGCCTCGCTAAGTTGCTGAGGCTGGCTTTGAACTCACGATCCTCCTGCCTCAGTCTCCCGATCTCTCTCTTTTCTTTTTGCTAGGATTATAGGCATGCGCCATTGCACCCAGCAGTTTGGATTTACTCTAAGTGCAATAGGAGCCATGTAAAGATTTTTCCCCGGGCTGGGGTTGTAGCTCAGCAGTAGAGTGCTCGCCTAGCATGTGCGAGGCACTGGGTTCCATTCTCAGCACCACATATAAATAATGAATTAAATAAAAGTCCATCAACAACTAA
>JAJEJO010001340.1:587042-597156 GCA_020662805.1 Glaucomys volans | reverse complement strand
TTTTCCTCTCAAGTACTGGGGATCGAACCCTGCATCTCACACATGCTAGGCACCATGTAGAGCTCTTAGGTAGAGTGTTATCTAATTGTTGTTGTCAAATGTATCCCACAGTGCCAGGCATTAGGGTGAATGTCTGTTTGGTTATTTAAAGATTATTTATTTGAATGGAATTAAACTAGGGGTTGGCGAATGGGAGAATCCCTCTTGGAGATGCATTTCTTACAGCTAACCTGTCAGTTAAAACCCCTAAAGCTCAGGGTTGAAGACTGAGTACACAGAGGGAGAAAAATTACACTCAAACCCGGGTCTCCCACTAAACTGTCAGGACATGCTTGACACCAAGTTTTGCCCCACCCCCCAATCGAGCGGTGTGGCCCGAGTGTCCACTAATTCCTTTTTTTTTTTTTTTTTTTTTTTTTTTTGGCACCAGGAATTGAACTCAGGGATGCTTAATCACTGAGCCACATCCTGAGCCCATTTTATTTCTTATTTCCAGACAGGGTCTCACTAGTTTGCTTGTAGCCTTACTAAGTTGCTAAAGCTGGCTTCAAACCTGTGATTCTCCTGCCTCAGCCTCACGAGTCACTAGGATTATAGGCAAGCGCTGCCACGGCAGGCTGCTCTAATTCAATTTGACTCTGACTCTGTCTACCTGGAGATTACATCAGTTCCCACCCACCAAGGGCTCAGTCCTCAAGATCCCCCTTCCCAGATGCCAGTCAAAAGCTCTGGGTTGTTTTACCTGTGTCTCTGACCCATGGTGTTCATGTAACCCCCTCCTCCACAGATTTGATTAATTTGTTCAAGCATCTCTCTGAACTCAGGGACACCTCCATCTGTCAGTTTATTAGGAAGAGTGCATGGGTTGGGGGGCTCCCCTGCCCTCCAGGAACCTCCATGTATCCAGCCATCTGGAAAGTCTCTGAATCCTGTGCTTTTCGTTTTTTATGGAGGTTTCCTTACACAGGGATGATCGACGAAAACATTTGCCACTGGTGATCAATTAACCTTCAGCCCTTCCCTCTCCCAGGGATTGGGCTGTGTTAGATATGGAAAAAGATAAACCCCCAAATAGCATGGCCCCGGAAGAGGGAGTGAGGAAGAAGGCCACGCACTGATAGCATCGATCCTTTCCCAGCACATCCTTTCCCAGTGATGAGACAAGCCCTGGGAGGAGATCTCCATTAAGAATGACAGTCTCTGGGAGGAGGCCAAAGCATTATCCTTCCCAAAACAAATCCTTTCCCAGATACTGACCACTGACCCCAGATCCTCCATCTGGCCCAGTAAAGACAGATCTCAAATTCTGGAGTGCCCAAACTGACACCCTCATTAATTAAGTCACCTCTCAGTGTAACCTACATAAGCACACACTCTCCTTTTGGCTGGTGGCTCATTTTTCACCAGGAAAGTGGGTCCACCAGAGGCATGATGACTCCATTGCTGAATAAAGGCTGTGCAGATCTGTGAAGTTTGCACCCTTCCTGGTCCTTCTGTGTTAACAGGCGGAATGGCTAACCTCTAATATCGAACCTCTAACCCTGCCTTCGTTTTTCTTTTCTTTTTCCTCTTCCTTCCTCCCTCCCTTCCTCTGCGCCCCCCCTTCCTTTCTTTCTTTCGTCTTTCTTTTTTTCTTATGATACTGGGTATTGGACCCAGGAGTGTTCTACCACTGAGTTACATCCCCAGCTCTTTTATTTATTTATTTATTTTTTTTTATTTTGAGACAGGTTCTCTCTAAGAGTGTAAGACTGGCCTGGAACTCACAATCCTCCTACCTCAGCCTCCTGAGTTGCTGGATTACAGGTGTGCACCACCACACTGTCCTGCTGTTTCCTCTGGTGACAAGCTCCCGCCCTGAAGCTACACAAAAGTTGCTAGCTATCAGTCAACTCATTAGTATATCCAAAGACACATTAGTGAAGATTCCAAGGATTTTAGGAATTGTAAAGAAAAGGAAATAAAGACCAAATACGTATTTTACAGTTTCGCAAAGCACTTTCAAGTTTCTAACTATTGTAAGGTGGAGTAGTCTTGTGAAGGTCAGATCCTGGAAAAGTTGACAAGTTGTCCTGGTTTCCTTTTGCTCAGCTTTTCCCTTTTACAGTCTGACCCAAATCATTAGGGAACTTTTTTTTTTTGTAATCCCTTGTGCTTCCCAATTTAGTTTGGTGTGTCAGAGATTCCGGGCAATTTCGGAGTCAAAGTACTGAGTGAAGCTTGTGATGTTCAGGTACAGATCTGTTAGGGTAAGAACCAGGGAAGAAGGCTGCCCACACAAGGAAAGGGATCTCTGAGCAAAAGAATGGGGCCCCCAAATCATGATCACAGACGTTGTCTCAGGCAAGAGCACGTGGACAAGGTCTGAGTTTCTTACTAAGCCCATGGAAACATGGTGATGTCAGTGTGATTGGGGACGCAGGGGCCTGGCAGAGCAGGAGGCTGACATCACCACCCAGGGGACCCAGTGAGCTCAGACTCTGGGGAGGCCTCTGCGCAGCCCCCAATGATGCTGGAGCAGCAAACATGGCCAAGAGGACCCTGGGGGCTGAGCTGCTTTCATTGCTGTTCAGTTATTGTCCTTTTCCTTTATCCACTTCCCAGCACTGGGCTCTACTTTAGCACTGTGGAGAGAGCCAGAAAGAAGGAGTATTGATGCTGGCACCCACGAAACTGTAGGCTTATTAGGACATATATTTATTCCCTTAAGAGATATCTGCTGGGATAGGCCCCTGCCCCCAAGGAGTTCACAGGTAGAGAATGAGACTTACAAACCAATAAAAGCAATAAGAGAAAGTGTTTGAGCTTTGATGTTAGGCCTGGCTGCTAACATCAGTCTGTCACTCATTAGCCATCCCATCTTGGGCAGGTTATATTACCACACCGGAGACAACAATTTTTTTGATCAATGAAATGGAGACAATTCTAATCTCAAAACCGGATATAGTGAAGATTAAATGAGAAAAAAATTCATATTTTGTTCCTAGCATTCTGCAGATGCTTAACAAACAGTAGCCATTATTATTGCCATTACTCAAAGTCACACAATGTGTCAGTGATAATGTAAAGTGATCAACTGCCTGTGACAGGAAGGGAAGTCTTTGGTTCACAGAGGGAGATCACACAAGTTGGATCTTTTTTCTTTTTTTGTACTTGTGATTGAACCCAGGAATGCTTACCACTGAGCTACATCCCTAGCCCTTTTCTTTCTTTCTTCCTCCCTCCTTCGCTCCCTCCCTCCTTCCCTTCCTTCCTTCCTTCCTTCCTTCCTTCCTTCCTTCCTTCCTTCCAGTACCAGGGATTGAACTCAGGGGCACTCCACCACTGAGCCACATCCCCAGCCCTATTTTGTGCTTTCTTTAGAGACAGGGTCTCACTGAGTTGCTTGGCACCTCGCTGTTGCTGAGGTTGGCTTTGTCTTTTTTTTATTTTGAGAGAGGGTCTCACTAAGACACTGAGATTGGCCTTGAATTTGTGATCCTCCTGCCTCAGCCTCCTGAGTCACTGGAATTACAGGTGTGTGCCACCTGTTAGTGCCTAAAATAACACTTGTTTTAAGTACCGTGCATCTACTGATTCAATTTAACCCTATGAGGTCAGCACCATTATCATCATTCTATGATGGGCGAGGAAACTGAGCATAGAGAGAGTCATAATTTGTCCAAGCACACAACTAGAAACTGGAAGATAAGGACTTTAAGCGATGCTGACACCTGTGCTCCTACCTCCCCAAGCTGTAAGAGACTGAGCTGCCCTGAGGGGTAAAACAGTGGTAAAATCACATGGTAACTCCTGGGACGGAGGTAGTCACAGGAGGCTGAGAGGCCAGAGGGGAGAATGAGATCATACAGAGAAGACTCCCCAAAGGACGAGGTGACTCTGGAGATAAGTCTTAAAGAATGAGTGTGTTGTTCCAAGTGGAATGAACAACATTAACAAAACAATGTCGAGAATAAGTGGAGAGTGGTCTGGGGTTGTGGCTTAGTGGTAGAATGCTTGCCTAGCGGTGGGTTCCATCCTCAGCACAATAAATAAATAAATAAAATAAAGGTATTGTGCCTTTCTACAACTAAATATATATATTTTATTTTAATAATATATATTTAATAATATTATATAACATAATATTATATTATTACATGTTATTTAAAACAGAATAAGTAGAGAGAGGTTATAATGGATCTGATGTGAGATGCAAGGACCTGAACTAGGTAAGGCATGGACAGATGAGATAGAGTCAACAAATGAGTAAAATCAGTAGGACTTGGTTGTCCATTAGAAGCAGGAGAGGAAGAAAGGATCTAGAATGACTCCATTTCAGGTGAGAGCACTAGCTGTCGTTAATTACATGGGTCTGAGAAGTGAGACCCTGTAAAATCACATTTGAATACATTGAGTTGCACCTGGGAGATATTTAAGAGTAGATTTCCATTCAAAAAAATAGAGACTTCATTACCTCACTTTTTTTTTTTTTTTGGCATGGGGATTGAACCCCAGAAGTGCTTTATCACTGAGTTACATCCCCAGTCCTTTCCACTTTTTATTTTGAGACAGGTCTTGCTAGATTGCCCATGCTGGGCTTGAACCTGTGATTTTCTTGCCTCAGGCACCTGAGCTGCTGGGATTATGGGCATGCGCCACTGCACTGCTTTTAATAATGGGTAAAACAAGAGGAACATGAGAATAGAAGATTTGAACAGCAGCAAAATGTACATTCTTCTCAAGGGCACTGGGATAGTCTCTGTGATAGACCACATGAATAAATTTAAAAGACCTGAAATAAGCCAGGCAGGTGGCGCATGCCTGTAATCCCAGCAGTTTGGGAGGCTGAGACAGGAGGATCACGAGTTCAAAGCCAGCCTCAGCAATTTAGCGAGTCCCTAAGCAACTCAGTGAGACCCTGTCTCTAAATAAAATACAAAATAGGGCTGGGGATGTGGTTCAGTGGTAGAGTACCCCTGAGTTCAATCCCCAGTACTGGGGAAAAAAAAAAAAAAAGAACTGAAATAATACAAAATGTTTAGCCGGGATGCTGTGGCACATGCCTGTAATTCCTCAGCTCAGGACACTGAGGCAGCCGGATCACAAGTTCAAAGCCAGCTTCAGCAATTTAGTGAGGCTCTAAGCAACTCAGTGAGAAACTGTCTCTCTAAAGAGAATATAAAAAAGAGCTAGGGATGTGGCTCTGTGGTTAAGTGCCTCTGGTTCAATTCCAGATACCCCAAAACAAAACAAACCAAAGCGTGTTTAAGTTATGCATCATAATGAAATTAAATTAGAAATCAAAAGCAGAGGAAAAATTGGGAATTCACAAATATGTGGATTCTTAACAACACATTCTTAATAACCAGTGTGCTAAAGATGAAATCATGAGGGAAATGAGGAAATATTTTCAGATAAATAAGAATGAAAACACAACCTATGAGATACAGCTAAAATAGTGCTAAAAGGGAAATTTCTACTTATATTGCCAGGCTTAAAAAGCAAGAGCCAGACGTGGTAGTGCGTGCCTATAATCTGAGAGACTTGGCAGGCTGAGGCAAGCTGATCACAAGTTTAGGACCAGCTTCAGCAACTTAGTGAGACCTGTCTCAAAATAAAAAATAAAAAAAAGGGCTGGAGATGTAGCAATGTAGCTTAAAGGAAAAGTACCCTGGGTTTGAGTCCCAGTACCAAATTAAAAAAAGAAGAATGTTCTCAAGTCAATAACCTAAACTTCCACCTTGAGAATCTAGAAAGATAAGAGTAAATTAAGCCTAAAATGAGCATAAGAGAAGAAATAACAAAGATTTGAGAAAAATGTAAAAGAATAGGAAACCAGCAGAGAAAGTTAAACCCAGGGGTACTTTATCACTGAGCTACATCCCCAGCCCTTTTGAAACATTTTTAAATTTTGAGACAGAGTCTCACTAAGTTGTTGAGATCTGGCTAAGTTGCTGAGGCTGGCTTAGAACTTTTGATCCTCCTGCCTCAGCCTCCTGAGCTGCTGAGATTACAGGCATGTGCATGTAAATGTATTTCTGCTTATCACTTGGGTCTATCCCATTGACCAAGGTAAGTCACATGGCTAAGCCCAAACTCAAGAGTCAGGGAAGTGCACTGTGCCTGTGAGGCACTGCAAATTCACATGGAAGAGTGAAGAACTCAGAATAATAATTCAATGAACTACATATATGTCATCAGCAAAGTTTGTACCCTAAGGTTTTGAAAAGACCTTGAGCATGAAAGCAAGCCCATTCTCCTCTCCCTGGTTTCATTCAGTGCCAGGAATTATCAATCAAATAAAGAGTAGAGATCAGGTAGGATGAAAGCTGCAAAAATGAATTTGGCAATTAAAAAGGTTAGGATCACTTTCGAAAAGCTATTTCCTTGGAGTAGTCCTAGTTAAGACATTAAGAATCGGGTGGGAGGCCTGGGTTTGAGCACTTGCCTAGCACTGATGAGACCTTAGGTTCAATCCTTACCACAACATAAAAATTAAATAAAAAATAAAGGTTAAAAAATTGTGTGTGTCCGGGGGCGGGGGGTGGGTGGGGCTGAACTCAGGGGCACTCGACCACTGAGCCACATCCCCAGCCCTATTTTGTATTTTATTTAGAGACAGGGTCTCACTGAGTTGCTCAGCACCTTGCTTTTGCTGAGGTTGGATTTGAACTTGAGATCCTCCTGCCTCAGCCTCCCAAGCTGGTGGGATTACAGCATGTGCCACTGTGCCTGGCAAAATGTTAAAGTCTGTGGGGTTTTTTTTGTTGTTGTTAAATTTTTTTTTTTTAGTTGTAGGTGGACACAATATCTTTTATTTTATTTATTTATATGTGATACTGAGGGTTGAACCCAGTGCCTCACATGTGCTAGGCAAGTGTTCTACTGCTGAATCACAAACTCAGCCCAAAAGGTGAAATTCTTAAAACAAACAAACAAAAAACAGGCAGGAGGTGAAGAGGAGGTATGTACTACTATTTCCAAGTAGTAATGGAAATGGAAAACTTTCCTAGTAAATGGAAGCAAGGGTAGGGGAGAATTTTCAGTTGGAAAGACCCCAGTATGTATTTACTAGCTAGGGTAAAGCCAAGAAGGGAGGACTGGGCCATAAGAGGGAAGACAGAAGTGTCATAGAGAGATGGAAAGCAGCTGTTCCCAAAGGTGAAGTTGATTTGGGAAGTGATTGGGATTCCCATTCCTCTTTACACAGGTGGTGAGAAGGAGCTGGATGAAAAGATGGTAGAGACCGAAGATGAGGACATAATAATGGATGGTGGTCCTATATAAAGGGAGCAGGAGGCAAAGGTATCTTCTGAGAAGGATGGGAACAGAGGTGGGGCCTTAAGTAGAGAAGAAAGGATTATAAAAGGACGCTGGGAGGTCTGGGGATACAGCTTAGTGGTAGAGCACTTGCTTAGCATGCAAAAGGCTGCAGGTTCAATCCCTAGGTTAAAAAAAAAAAAAAAAAAAAAAAAAGTGCTGTGAACAGGAATACAAATCAAAGGATGAGTAAGCTTTCCCCCAGGGCCCAGTGCTATTGAGCAACACAAATGTGTTATGGTGCTGTCATGGCTACAGTCTTTCCCCCACTACATTAGAAGGAGGAGAGGTTGGTGATTTGGGTATGGTGAAATATCAAGATGTCAAAAGAAGTTAGAGAATTAGAGAAGGAAAGGTTTAGCCACATTGGTGGCTCATGGGAATATATCAGGTAAAAGCTAACATTAATTCTTCTAATGCTGCACGTAACCCTATACTTTCTTTTGGTTTTCTTTCTTTCTTTCTTTCTTTCTTTCTTTCTTTCTTTCTTTCTTTCTTTCTTTCTTTCTTTTTTTCTGTCTTTCTTTTCTCTCTCTCTCTTTTTGTGATGAGTATTGAACCCAGGACTTTGGCATGCTAAATATGTGTTCTATCACTGATCTATACCCCAGCCCATTATTTATAATTCTTACAATAATTTCCTAATGTATAGATTAGAAACCTCATTTTATATACAGTCAAGCAGTAACTGGAGGAAGCCATGAAACTTACCCAAATTCATCTGCCTATTCATGGAATAATGTTGATAAATGGAATCAAACTTAGATCTCTGAATTGGAATATTGGATCTAATAAGATACAGGATAGAAGTGGAAAAATGCTAATAGATTATATAAAAATCAGGGATGAAGGTGGGTATTAGGGATAGATTCCATAGAAATCAGGGGAAGAATCATGCAGGTGCATGCCTGTAGTCCCAGCTACTTGGGAGTCTGAGGCAGGAGGATCACAAATTTGAGACCAGTCTCAGCAAGTTTGGAGACCCTGTCTCAAAAGAAAAAAAAAAAAAAAAAAAGAAAGAATGGGGGGGGACCTCAGTGGTAGAGCACCCCCTGGGTTCAATTTCCAGTGCCTGGGGGGGGGGGGGGAGAAATTAGAGGAAGAGATGATGGGAAAGAACAGAAGAGGAATTCCACAGCTTTGTAGTTTTGGAGATGGAACCTTTTCTGTTCTTTGAGGTGTAGGAGATTGAACCCAGGAGCATTCTGTCTGTGAGTGAGATCCCCAGCCCTTGTTTTCATTTATTTATTTTTTTGAGATAGGTTCTCCTTAAGTTGGCCATGCTGACCATTAACTTGGACCCTCCTGCCTCAGCTTCCCAAGTAGCTGGGACTGCAGATGTGTCCCACTGCACCTGGTACCCAGTTTAGAGCAATGTTTGGGGAATATAGAAAGAAAAAAAAATGCAGTGCTAAGTGTTTATGAAATATTAAGGTAAAATAAAAGATAAGGCCATGAATACATTGCTTAAGTGGGATGAGGAACCTGACTGGGACAGTAGGGGTCCCTGAGGTCAGCGTTGGATGGTTTTCCATGTTGATGCTGATGTACCTCAGGATTATGGCAGAGGAATGTTGGAGGAGAAAAACTGAGAGCCAAGTGGTAAAATGTCTGAGGAATCTGGTTGTTGGTAGATGACCACAGTGCACCTGCCCTTCACTTCAAAGGAGAGCCCAGGAGTCAGGATTTTAGAACAACACTCTAGAAGTGACAGTGGGGAGTCGGGAGAATGCCAAGGGTGTTTGTCCCTTGAGGTACTGATGCAGGAGAAGAGGAAACCAATTCATAATGAGTAAGTGAAAGGATGTGTTTTTTGCTGTTTGTTTGTTTTTTGGTACTGGAGGCTGAAATCAGGGGTGCTTTACCCCTGAGCTAAACCCTAGACCTATTTATTTATTTATTTATTCATTCATTCATTCATTCATTCATTCATTCATTCATTCATTCATGGTCGAGGATAGAACCCAGAGCCTTGTGCATGCGAGGCAAACACTCTACCAACTGAACTATATCCCCAGCCCACCTTTTCATTTTTTATTTTGAGATGGGGTCTGGCTAAATTATAGAGATTGGCCTCCAACTTGCCATCCCCCTGCCTCAGCTGGAGCTATAGGCAGGTGTGCCAGCACCCTGAAGGATGCGGTTTTGTGATTTGGAAGGTGATTTGAAAGGAGCTCAAGAAGTGATACGATCTGTTACATTAGGGCAGAAAGAGATTTAGAGGGACGGAATGATTTGCTGAAGCTCACACATTAAACTCCTGGCAGTGGAGTGTGTGGATGGGGAAGTACAGGTTACTGGTTAGGAAATAGGAAATGGGTCTTCGAAACAGATGAACCTGGTTTGAACATCAGCTTCATTATTTACTGGCTGTGAGATGTGGGGTACTACTTAATACCTCAGCTTTCTTATCCGTAAGGAGGGACACATAGTATCTATTACAAAGGAATATTGTAAGGACCTAATGTGGTTGGTCTATGTGAAGTGCTTCCTTTGTATGTTTTGCTTGGAAAGGTACCTTGGAAAGAAATTGTGAAGTGCCTTAAATACTGGCAAAGAAATTCATACTTAATTTTAACAGTTTCTCTGCTCTGTTTCAACAACCCATTGCATTAGAAACTTTCCTTTCTTCCCTCCCTTCCTCCCTTCCTTCCTTCCTTCCTTCCTTCCTTCCTTCCTTCCTTCCTTCCTTCCTTCCTTTTTTCCTTCCGTCCTTCCTTCTTCTTTCCTTCTTTCTTTCTTGTGATCGAACCCAGGGGCACTTAACCTCTGAGCCACATCCTCTGCCCTTTATATTTTTAATTTAGAGACA
>JAJEJO010001340.1:565297-586942 GCA_020662805.1 Glaucomys volans | reverse complement strand
TGCTGGGATTACAGGTGTGGTCCACCGCTCTCTGATTTTTTTTTCCCCCCTAAATGCAGAGGAAACATCCTACCTCTGGAGATTCTGATACAGGCAGTTGCTAACTACTAGTGCTGGAACTGAATTAAAGGGACTCTGACTCAGTTCGCTGCTTTTGTGATCATTCTGCAATTTCCCTACATTCTCTCTATTTGGAGGGCATTAACATTAGGAAGTCCATCTTCACTGGATCTTTCCTATTCCAGTCCCTCTGAACTCATATGCCTCTGTGAAATAAGGCTGAAATAACCAAACAAACAAAACTGCTGACAGTAGCTGAAGCAAGTGTAACCACCACCATGCACATCTGGTCTACACACCAGTGGCTTCCTGTGACAGATGAAAAACTTTTTGTTCAGTGAGACGATTTTAAAATAAGGCCCTAAAAGAGCCCTCTATCTTATATTTCAAGAGATATATAGAAATATGAAAGGCTTCATATCCTTCCTACCCCTCCTATATCTGTCTGAAATTGTTTAGACATGAGTAATGAAATAAAATGAGGACAGCCAGGGATTACCTAGAAACAGACAGGTTTAGCAACTGCTAAACCTGTTGCTTTGTTCCTACAAACCAGGTCTCGTAACCCATTCTCCTCACTACTGATTTATTTTGAAAATGTATTTTTTTGTTAATAGCTATCATTTTTATCAAAAAAGAAATACATGCGCAAGGAAATCTTTCCAAAAAGTGCAGATGATACACAATTAAACATTACCTTCCTCCTACGCTGGACCCTTTCCTTCTAATTCTTCTCCTGGCTGCCACTACTGTTAACAGGTTCTTAGGTGTCCTGTCAGAAATATTCTATCTATGTAATATCTTATGTATATATAAGCATACATGTGAATATTAATTTAAAAAATGGAAATTTAGTTTGTATGTTGTTTGATGCTTTGCTTTTTTCCACTCAACACTATAGCTTGGGAGCAGTTTTATATCTGAATATAGAGTCTTTTCTTTCTTTTTAATGATTGTATAATAATCTATGGTAAGGTCGTAGCACAAATTTTTTAGTCTCAACTTCTAGTTCATTCTTCTGACGTGACTTTTTTATTGTTGTTATCAAGGGCAGCACTATTCTCCTGATCATTCTGGCTCTAAACCTTGAAGTAATACCCAACTTCCTCCTTCCTGGTATCCAGTAAATTCTGCCAATTCTTCCTTTACAATGTTTTCCCTAGCCAGGTGTGATGGTACACGCTGCAATGTGGGCAATGTGGGAAGCTGAGGTTGGAGGATTGCAGTTTGAGACCAGCTTGGGCAATTTTGTGAGATCCTGTCTGAAAAATAAAAATAAAAAGGACTTGGATGTAGCTCAGTGGTACACTGCTTCTGGGCTTGATACTCAGTACCAGAAAGATCAAAAAACAACAAAGCACACACACACACACACACACACACACACAACAAACAACAGCAACAACAACCACAAAAACTCAAAAAGCAATGTTTTGCCCATTTTTCTTTATTCGCATTGTTGCTTCCCTGATTTAGCCTTTAATATTTCTTAGTGTCTATCTTCAAATTCTCCAGGTGCTTCTGATGCAATGCTGTGGATCAGTGGAACCATTTGCATAAAGTACAGATCTCTCTGCTCATTATATAGGGCTCTTTACAATTTCTCTCCAAGTTACCTGTCCTGTTTAATTTCTGGCGGGAACCTGGCATGGAACTCAGGACCTCACATGTACTAGGCAAGTGCTCTATCATTAAGCTACATTGCTAGCCCTATTTAAATTTTGAGACAGGGTCTCACTAAAATTGTATAGGCTGGCCTTTAATGTGCAGTCCTTCTGCCTCAGCTTCCCAAGTTGTTGGGGTTACAACCAGCCACTGCACCTGGGCAACTACTACTTTCTTTTAAAATTCTTTTTATGTTATATGTAACATTAGGATACATTTTGACATCATCACAAAAGCATGAAATACAATTTGTTCTAATTCAGTCCCTAGCACTTACCCCCTTCCATTTCCACCCTCCTGCTGGTCCCCTCCCTCTACTCTACTGATCTTATTTATAGTTTTTAAAAAATTAGTGTCTTGTGAATATCCTTGATGTTGACACTCACTGTGGTATATTAATGTATGTACAGTTGAAAGTTCAGTCAGGTTCATTCCACTGCTCTTTCCTTTTCAGGTCCTTCCATCTTCTCCCTCAACCCCCTTGGTCTACTGATCTTTCCTCTATTCTGATGGAATTTTCTCTTGCTCTTTTTTTCCTCCTTTCCCTCTCTTTTTCTTTCTTCCCCTTTATTTTGGATAAGCTTCCACATATCAGAGAAAATATTTGGCCTTTAATTTTTGGAGACTGGCTTATTTCACTTAGCATGATCACCTACAGTTTCATCCCTTTACTGGCAAAAACCACAATTTCATTATTTTTTAGGGCTGAGTGATACTCCATTGTGTGTGTGTGTGTGTGTGTGTGTGTATGTGTGTGTGTGTATATCTCACATTTTCTTTATCCATTCATCTGTTGAAGGACGTCTAGGTTGGCTCCATACCTTGGTTGTTGTGAAGTGTGCTGCTATAAAATTGATGTGGCTACATTTCTATTGTATGCTGATTTTAAGTCTTTTGGATATACACCAAGGGGTAGGATAGTTGGGTCATATGGGAGTTCCATTCCTAGTTTTTTGAGGAATCTCTATAATGCTTTCCAGAATGGTTGCACTAATTTGCAGTCCCATCAACAGTGTATGAGTGTACCTTTCTCCTCACATCTTCATCAACATTTATTATTATTTGTGTTGATAATTATCATTATGACTAGAATGAAATGAAACCTCAATGTAGTTTTTTAAAATGTATTTTTCAGTTGTCGATGGACCTTTATTTTATTTGTTTATATGTGGTGCTGAGAATTGAACTCAGTGCTTCACACATACTAGGCAAGTGCTTTATCACTGAGCTACAGCCCCAGCCCTCAATGTAGTTTTTTTTTCTTTTTATTCATTGTACGCAAATGGGGTACAACTATTGTTTCTCTGTTGTGCACGAAGCTCAACGAAGTTTTTGATTTTTTTGATTTGCATTTCCCTATTGCTAGAGATATTGGACTTTTTTTCACATATTTGTTAGCCATATGTATTGCTTCTTTTCAGAAGTGCCTGTTTAATTCTTTTTTTACATTTTTTTTTTTTAAAGTAGTACCGGGCAACTACTACTACTTTACACCTTAGTCCGGAATTAAATTCCAGTTGGTTGGCTGGGTACTCTTCACACCTTCCAGCCACACCTTTTAAACACATAAATGCTGTCTCAACAAAGCCTTCAGTGAGAAGCGATTCCTGAACGTGGTTCTCTGAACCGGCTCTCAGTCACATTCCACCCAATGGCATGGTTTTGGATTCTCCAGCTCGCCCCACTTCGCCGTTACACTCTAAGGTCGCTGCCAGCAGACAATGAGTTAGAGCTTTCTTCCTATGCACACTTACGGACCTTTTGCTCTTCGTGGCAAGTGTTAAGAATTTGCAGGGTTATGCCCTTGCCTGGCTTGGTCATGTTCACAGTGTGGCTAATTTTTCCTGGCTTGCAGTGGGCTTTCAACACGTATTTGTGGATTCAATGAACAAGCGAACAGAGCCCCGCCCAGCATTGCCCAGAGAACTACAAATCCCGGCGGACATCGCGCGGACGCCTGCGGACGTGATGATGCAAGGGGGCGTGCCGAGCCCGAGGGAGGGGTCGTCTTGTGGGTTGCCGGAGGCTGGGGCAGCTGTGGAGCCTGGGGTGAGAGAGCGAGTGTGAGGGAGCGAAAGGTGAGCTGGGCTGAAGGAGGGGACGCACTGCCGGGCGCCCCCAGCCTATGGAGCGGAATAAGATGGCGGAGGCGGAGAGCCTGGAGACCGCGGCAGAACACGAGCGGATCTTGCGAGAGATCGAGAGCACCGACACGGCCTGCATCGGGCCCACGCTCAGGTACCCCGGGTACCGGGACCGTCGACGGGCGGGCACGGGCGGGACAGGGACAGGGTCCTTTGGATTTGCGTGTGGTTCGGCTGCCGGCAGGGCCGGGACCAGCCCCTCCCTTTGGAGAGACCCGCTAGCGACCTGCATCCTGGGCGAGGCGGGTCTCCCTGCGCAGCCCCGACGTGCGGTCCCTTCCCGGTCGCCAGTGCCTCTCGTCCAGTTACTCAGTAGGCTCCGTCTGCCTCTTCTGGGCGGGGACAGCCGTCCTTCTCCCTCAGAGGCTAAGCCAGCGCCGGGAAACAAGAGATCTCCCGACAGATGGTGGCAGATCTTTCCCCTGGGGACATCATCCTTCTCCCTCAGACTCAAACCCTGTCCAGCTCTAGCCCGAGTCCTGCTCTTCAGACAAAAAAAATCTCACTCCACTGTCTCTTGCTTGAAATTAAACTGTTGCCTCAAAATCACAACTACTTCTCAAAAATGAGTCATTGAAATTCCTAGGCCCTGGAAGGAAGGGAGGAAGGAAGGAAGGGAGGAAGGAAGGAAGTTTCTTTTAACCCGTACTCCTCTCCCGAGAGCCAGTGCTCCTTGAACCCTTGTTAGGAGGTTGAGATCTTCCCAAGGTGCAGCCTCATGGTGTTCTCATCGTAGGGGAAAATTTATCCGGCTCCCCGCCCCCCGTTACCATTATTTTGCATTATTTTGTTTCCCCTTTTTTTGGAGATGTCAAAACAAACTCCGACCTTCCTCAACTTATTTAAATATATGTATATAAATAATATGTGTATATGTGTATAGTGTGTGTGTTTGTGTGTGTCTGTCTGACACACACACAAATATAACTTATTTAAACCACAAAAACTATCCTAGTAGGTAGGTACTATTATTACTCTCATTGAATAAATAAGGCAGAGTGCTTAAGTGACTTGGCCAAGGTCACAGAGAAAGTAAAGTGGGTGGGTCTGGAGATTCGTACTCAGTCTGGATTCAGACTTCTTTCATCTCTCTCTTTTTCTTCTTTTCCTTTTGCGGTGTTGGAGATTAAACCCAGCGTCTTGCAGCGCAGTAGGCAAGCGTTCTAACGCTGAGCTATATCTTTAGCTTACGGACTCTTGACTATTTTCCTGCCTCACTTGGGGGTTTACCATCTACCATACTTCCTGTTAATAATTACTAACTAAGCCTAATTTTGAACTACTTTTCCCTTTCCCCTCAGTTTACTGGTGCCCAGGAACTAATTCATCCTGGTAATTTTCAGGTGATGCGTTTTGATTTCCATGCATACATAGATATTAGCTTATCCTCCTTGTCCAGTCTTGGGTCACTGCCCCTCCCTTCAATAGAGTTACTGCTCCCCACCTGCTTTTTCGTGGGGGAAAGGTGCTTTTTTAAACAGTGATTGAAGGGAAGAGCAGGTTGAGAGTTTACTCTGCATCTCTGCAGAGTACACAACTTCCTTTTGTGGGGTGGGGGTGGAAGTGGGGATGGGGGGCGGTGCCAAATCTTTAGCCTAGTTCTCTCAGTGCCATCCCTGGAAGTAACCATACTTAGCAGTTTGCCCTTTGCTCCTTTAAAGCAACTTTTAGTTTCATTTTTTTTTTTTGGCCTAGTTCTACCATACAGTTGTCCCCTCTGCATTGCATTATGATCATAACCATACTGTCTTCTCATTTCCCTCCTTTGTTTTGTGGTGGGGGGATACCAGGGATTGAACACCCAGGAGCGCTTAACCACTGAGCCACATCCCCAGCCCTTTTTATTTTGAGACAAGATCTTGCTAAGCTGCTTAGGGTCTCACCAAGTTGCTGAGGCTGACTTTGAACTTGTGATCCTCCTGCCTCAACTTCCCTAGCTGCTAGGATTACAGGTGTGCAGCACTGTGCCCAACTCATTTCCCATTTTCTTAAGCTCTTTCAGGTCAATGATCCTCTTTTCATAGTCTTTACTTTTATAAAATTTAAAGGTTACTTACTAATAGTTCCCTAAGTGCATTATTAATGGTTATTATTATTTGGTTTTCACAAAAGAAAATGTTGCTAGAATTACTGAGGATGCTATTTCAGTGTTGGGTAAAGAAATTTGGTTGCTGAGCTGCAGTTGGCAGCCTGGCGAAACTCCCACTGGAGCAGTTGGGAGTACCATGTTTTTAGGAAGAATTCCTTATCAGAGCACCATCTATATTGTCTTGAGTTGCCTGTGGTTTCCATTTGTTGTTGTTCTTGTTTTATGTGATAAAAACTTTAATTTCATCTTATTAATTTAGTTTATTGTGATTTATTAAGTTAACCCTCAACCAAAGGATAACACGTATTTGTGTCAATTGAAGTTTCATTTGTGATTTTCTAGTATCATTATTGACTTTAAGAATTTTTTGAATTATGGTTCAAATGTCATTCATTTTCCCTAAAATTCTCTTCACTGTTATCACTGAATTTTTCCACTGTAAAATGGGATTTTGTGGCGGTAGATGAACGAAGGGATCTTTTGCCTTAAGGAGACACTGTTAAAAAAAAAAAAAAATTCGAGAATGTTCCATGGTGTTTAAAAACCACAGCATGATGCTACCAGTTTTAGTTACTTTTTCCGACACCCTATATCATTATTAGAGGATTTTCATTTCTGGTCTTGTCTTCCTTTTGAGAGATAATCCTAAATCTTACTGTCAGACTCAAAGTTCAATCACTTGAACATTCTGTAAGTAGTACCCGCTGTCTTTTTGGCTCAGCTTGTCTCTGCCCATATTTGTAGGGCATGATCTCATTTTTTTTTCCTTATCCCATTCAGAGGCAGCAGCATGCACAGACTTGATATTTCAGATTTCTGGCCTTCCCCTGCATGCACCTCCATTATCATTATCTCTCCATCATAATCATTAAGCAGGTTTGATTAAATCAGGCAGTAGACTTTCTTCCTTAATCACACCTTAGCAGTAAATGTCATACTTCTCTAACTCTCTTATAGCATGTTTTTCTCATTTTTTTCTCTTTGAGGCAGTATTTTACTTTATTTTTTTGGCAGTACTGATGATTGAACCCAGCTCTTTTTAGTTTACTTTGAAACAGGGTTTTGCTTTGTTGCTCAGGCAGTCCTCAAACTTGTAATCTTCCTGCCTCAGCCTCCTGAGTATCTGGGATTATAGGCATGCACCACCATGCCCAACTTGATATGGTATTTTGAAGGCACCAGATTTTTAGCTGCTCCTTAGATAGGTTTTTCTAATAAAAGAGTAACTAAAGAACAGAGCAAAGGTGAGGCCCTAAGCAACTCAGTGAGACCCGGTCTCTAAATAAAATACAAAAAAGGGCTGGGGTTGCAGCTCAGTGTCAAGTACCCCTGAGTTCAATCCCCAGTACAAACAAAACAAAACAAAACAAAAAAAAACCTCCAAAAACACAAAAAATAAACCCTCAGGATAACAGAAAATTGATAGCAAATACAAGATTAGTATATCCATCCCTAAAACTTCAGTTTAACAGTCTAATTTCATTTTAAGATTTTGCTTTCCAGCTCTAAAATTTAACAGGGAAATACATTGCCACTTGGAAAATAGCTTTATTGAGATAAAATTCATACATCATCCAGATGATATGTGATCTTAGTTTCTCCTCTCTTTCACAAAGTAAATAGTGTATTGCATGCAGAGCTCTGCAGTTTAATCTCTATATTTTACAGATTTATCCATATCAGTTTGGAGGTGTTCCTCACTTATTTATTATATAGCTCACATCATATTGTATAAATATACCTTGGTTTATTCAACTAGTTCCTTATTTCTGGATCCTTGAGTTATTTCATCTTTTGCTGGATGAAATTTTGCAGCAATGCTTTGAATATTTGTCATTTCTTATTAAAAATTTCACACTGTATCTATAGGAGAGATTCCTAGAAGTGGGAATCTAGGAATCATTGATATGTAAAATTATGAGATATCCTGTAATTTGGTGGGTTGTACCATTTTGTTCCTTCTTTAGTGGTCTGTGATATTGTACCCTCCTTATTTATTTATTTATTTTTTCAACAAAGTTCTCTCAAAGCTTCTTCAGCAATCCAAAGACATTTGGGTTTTTGCCTGTATAGTAAGTGATAAATGGTTTTTTTTTGGACTGGGGCTTGAACCCAGAGGCGCTTAACTATTGAGCTATATCCCCACCCCCCAGCCCTTTTAAATTTTTTATTTTGAGGCAGGATCTCACTAAGTTGCTGAGGGCCTTGCTAAATTGCTGAGACTGACCTTGAATTTATGATCTTCCTGTCTCAGCCTTCTGATTTAACTCAAGGTGGCTTAACCACTGAGGCACATCCTCAACACTTTTTTAATGTTTTGTTTTGATCCAGGGTCTTACTAAGCCCTTGCACCTTGCTAAATTGCTGAGGCTCACCTTGAACTTGGAATCCTACTGCCTCAACCTCCCAAACTGCTGGGATTACAGGTTAATGCCACCGCTCTTGGCTCAATGTAGTTTTTAAAAAAATATGTTTTTAGTTGTATATGGATACAGTACCTTTACTGTTTATTTTTATGTGGTGCTGAGGATCGAACCCAGTGCCCCCAACATGCGAGGTAAGCACTGTACCACTGAGCTACAACCCTAGTCCCTTAATGTAGTTTTTAGTGTGGACTTTTCTTAGTATGTGTGAGGCTGAACATCTCTTCATATGTTTGTCTTTTTGTATATCTGTGTGTGTGTGTGCGTGTACTGTCAGTTCATGCCCTCTGCTTATGTTTCTATACGGTTGAAATCTTTTTTTTTTTTTTTGCGGTGCTGGAGATTGAGCCCACGGCTTTGTGCTTGCAATGCAAGCACTCTACCTACTGAGCTATATTACCAGCCCATGGAATTTTTCTTTTGATATTTTGCAGCACTTTTAAAGGACTTTTGATGGTTATGCTTTCCCTAAGCAAAGCATTGTTAGTATGCAAACTAAAATTAGTTGTGATTGCTGAAAAGAACAAGCCCTTGTATTTTAAGGAATGAAAGCTTCAAACCTGCTTCTTTATTATTTTAATCATAAGGGAGCATTCATAAATAGAGACATTTAGATAATTAATAAAAATATTATATCAGTATTCTGTGACAATTTGATATCAGGGGATTTTATTAGTGAATGTAGTGAGTGATGCCATTAGATAATGTCCTTTATATACAAAATTCTTAGACAATCAGGGGATATCAACATTTGAATAAAATTTTTAACACGTTATGGCATATATCCATATGTTCATATTATTTCTAGAATCAATACAATTAGTGTATGAACTAGTTGTAAAAAATTATTGAAAAAGATTATTATTTAGATGACTTTAGAAGCATTTTAGAATTTTAGATGGCATTTTTCCTCAAAGATAAACCAATGCATCATGGATTTTGTTCCGGTATTTGAATTAAGGAGTATTTGAATTCAGCTAAAAAATAGACAACAATATTGGAGTATTTTTGCTGGGCGTGGTGGCGCACGCCTGTAATCCCAGCACTTGGGAGGCTGAGGCAGGAGGATTGCGAGTTCAAAGCCAGGCTCAGCAACTTAGCAAGGCCCTAAGCAACTCAGCGAAACCCTGTCTCTAAATAAAAAATACAAAATAGGGCTGGGGATGTGGCTCAGTGGGCGAGTGCCCCTGAGTTCAATCCCCCGTTCCCCAAAACAAAGAAAGAAAGAAAGAAAGAAAGAAAGAAACAATATTGGAGTATTTTAATGTTTTGGCTATTTTAAAAATAAAATTTGTGATGTTGTATATTATAGATTATATTTTACATTTTTTGATATCTGCAGACTGTTAAGCATTTTCCTTTAAATTGCATGGAATTTAATGTTGACATTTTATACCACATTTTGGGGGGGATTAATTTTTTTTGATGGGGGATTAATTTTGTCCTAACTTTGCTTTTACGTTATTCTCTTTTTTCTTGTTAGAAAAATGATGGTTCTTTTTCTTTGTGTCTGGTTTTCCCCTTGCCTTGTTCTAGAAAGTAATTAGATTTTAAAAAATCTAAATGATTAAAAACATACACATAATAGATACATTAAAAGTGGTGAAGAAATGAGTCAAAGGGAAATAAGGATAGGGAGAAGACTATGATGTCAGTTAGGGGCTTCCTATCTCAGTGTCTCTATACACTTGTTATGAGGATTTCCAGTAGCTAGTGTGAAAAGAGACATGCTGAGTTGTTTGAATTCTGGGTGTGGTGGCATGCACCTATAATCCCATTGATTTGGGAGGCCAAACAAGTAAGTTACCAAGTTCAAGGCCAGCTTCAGCAGTTTAGGGAAGCCCTAAGCAATTTAGCAAGACTCTGTCTCAAAATAAAAAATAAAAAGGGCTGGGAATGTGGCTCAGTGGTTAAGTGCCCTTGGGTTCAATCCTGAGTATTAAAAAAAAAAAAAAAAAAAAAAAGTTGTTAGTAGGAGAACCACCAGTTATTCTTGGTTTTGAATTTCAGAACAGAAAATTGTTTTTCCCATTTTTCCTGTCAAAGGTGATCCTGTATGTGGCTGCATTTCCATATGGTAAATGCAGCAATATGTGATGGGTTGTTTCTGTGCCCTAGTGAAAGCATTTGCATAATCAGTACACAATTTCATAAAAGCAGTTCTGCAGGGTGCCAAAATAAAATGGCCAGGAATACAGTTCTCTGTTGCTTTAGGTTTAATCAAGGTATAGATTTTATACCTACAGTGGAGGTTGAATATGTACCTACAGTGGAGGTTGAATATGTACTTCCCCCACACCCTTTTGGGATCATTGATCACTTTGAGATTCATATTAAAACAATAGATTATTTTCTTGTAAAATGTATGTGTGTCCAGTCTCTGTGATTTCTAATCTAAAAGAATGTACACACATATGTATGTTAGTTAATTCTTAATAAGTAGTTGAGATTTTTGCTGAGTATTGAATATCAGTGAATTCAAGGTTATATTTTTTCCTACCCTTTTTTTCTGAGTATGTTACTTGCCTATGTTTCTCTGTATCAAGTGATACATGCTTTAAAAGTAAACCCAGCCATGGGTAGGATTAATATCTTATGAAAGTTGAAGAACCTGAATTAACTACTTTAGGCTTCCGAAAGAAGTGGAGTATAAGACAGAACCAAAGATAGGGCTGAGATTCTTTTCTGGAAATAATTTGGGGTGTTTTTCTATCTAGCACAGAAATAAAGGCCATAATAATTTTGTTTGGAACATTCTTAAATTTGAAGATAAAGTCAGTTCACCTTTACCATTTGGGACATTGCCAGCCAATGAAGTAATCATAGACATTCTGCTTTAAGTTGTATACTTGGAAAATACACTGAGTGGAAATGAAAGCCTTATTAAGTTATTTATATGGAATGTTGGGAACCAGATACAATTTCTCAAAATTAAGATATGTTAACTCTCAAGAGCAAAATGATGGATAAAATAAATATAAGCATGTAATATATATTTGCCTAACTGTAATTTAAAGCTTTAAAATACACATCACCCAGTGAAACATCTAAGCTAGTAAGAACTATCACAGTGCAACCAATTATATTACCTTAATATGATTTGTAATGATGTATATAGAATGGAACTCTTAAAACACCCACCTGCCATTCAGTCTTGGAGATTGTCCCATTAATAGGCCTCTTACCCTGCAGTGATTTTATCTTCATTTACTATTGTGGCTTGATAGTCAGATTAATAGTTTGATAAAAGCAAAAACAGTGTCAACAATAACAAATTTCTTTTACAACATTTGTATCATTTGGGTATTTAGATGCTTCCAATGTTTGGGTATTTAGATGCTTCCAATGTTTATATAATGTTATATAATGTTCAGTTGTATATTAGGTAAATAATGAAGGCTAGTTGCCAAAGATGATGATTTGAATTAAAATATAGGCTCTCTTGTTTTACTTATTCTTTGATTTAAAAGTTGTAGAAGAACACAGCTTTTTTATTTTAACCTTGTAATGGTTGAGCTGGAACATGGCAAACTGACTCCAGCATGGTTTGGTACTATGATGTTGACATCTTATTGCATATCCTAGCCAAGTCTCTTTTTTCCCTTTGTTCTCAATATCTCTGTTTTTAAAACTTTCCTCCTCCTCCTTCCCGCATCCCCCTCCCTCCACCCTCCCTCTCCCCCTTCTGGAGTGAACTCAGAAGCATTCTACCTCTGACCTATATTTCCAGTCTTTCTTCTTCTTTTTTTCTTAATTTTTAAAAATTTGAGACAAGGTCTTACCAGTTTGCCCAGGCTGGCCCTGAACTTGTGATACTCATGTCTCATCCTCTCCAATAGCTGGCATTATAGGTGTGCACCTTTGCACCTGGTTTAAAACTTGCTTCTTTACATTTTTTTTTCCTTTGCAAATTGTGCCATTGCTTTTTCCTTGCATTTGTGCTTGCTTTTTTAGCTCCCTTCTACTTCCTGTAATTTAAAAACACACATTGTCCAGTGAAACATCTAAATAAGCAAGAATCATCAAAATGCAACCCATTTTCATTTCCTGGGGAAGCTCTGGTGCTAATAAACAATACAATTTCAAAGGTTGCTGATAAGAAATGTGATCTTATCAAGCAATATGAATGAATAAAAATATAGGTTTGACTGAGTTTATACCTTGAATAAATTGGTATAGAGTTTGATTTGGGGAAGGACATGTTTATGGAACACATTTTTAAAAAAGGAAAAAATTTGGAGCTAGCCCCCAATTTTTTTTCCCTTCAAAATGAAGTAAAAGGAGTTCCTTGACATTTGTAAGAAGGGCATTGGCCTAGCAAAAGAGGAAAGGGAAATGAGAACTGTTGAAATTCCAAGAAAAATGGGTCATTAAAGGCATTTCATTTATATATTATAACTTCTAATTTTGAGTTTAGTGTGGTGGCCCGTGCCTCTAATCCCAGGGGCTCAGACAGCTGAGACAGGAGGGTTGCAAATTGGAAGCCAACCTCAGCAATTTAGCGAGGCCCTAAGCAACTTAGCGAGACTGTCTCTAAATGAAATATTGATGGGAGCCGGGCGTGGTGGCACACGCTTGTAATCCAAGCGACTTGGGAGGCTGAGGCAGGAGGAGCGCAAGTTCAAAGCCAGCCTCAACAACTTAGCGAGGCCCTAAGCAACTCAGTGAGACCCTGTCTCTAAATAAAATGCAAAATAGGGCTGGGATGTGGCTCAGTGGCCAAGTGTCCCTGAGTTCAATCCCTGGTTCCAAACAAAACAAAACAAAACAAAACAACCAACAGACAAACTTCTAATTTTGAACCAATTATAAATTAGCATGCATTTATGAGAAATAATACAGAAATTTACTGTATTCTTTACACAGTTTCTCCAGAACTATAGTACAACATCAGGGCCAAGATATTGACATTGTACCTTGGTAGTCACGATACAGAACATTTCCATCAACACAAGGAGCACTTATGATGCTTTTTTATAGCTCTAACACCTTCTCTGTCCACCCACCCCACAGGACCTTGCCAGACTAGTCAAACACTCCATCACCAAACTACAACCCCAGCCCTTTTGCTTTGCTAGTTGCCCAGGTTGGCCTCAAACTTTTGATCTTCTTTGCCTCAGCCTCCTGGGTAGTCTGTCCCCTCTTTGAACTCTGACTAATACTAATCTGTTTTGCATTTCTATAACATTTTTCAAGGAAAGTTGTATTTATGGAATCATATGCATTATGTAACCTTTTGGGGTTAGCATGTTCCACTCAGTTTAATTTCTGGAGATGCATCCAGATTCATTTTTATTGCTGAGTAGTTTTCCATAGTGTGGCTAGACCACAGCTTGTTTAATCATTTATCCATTGTAGACATCTTGGTCGTTTCTAGTTTGGAGTTATTGCAAATAAAGCTTCCATAAACATTTGTGTACAGGTCTTTGTGTGAATATTATGTTTTCAGTTTTCTTGGTATGTTTGTGTAGGAGTGGAATTGCTGGGTTATATGATAATTCTGTCATTTACATTTTGATGAACTGCCAAACTTATTTTTCCAAGTAGATGTGCCATTTTATATTTCAGTTAGCAATGTACGAAGGTGTAAACTTCTCCATACCCTTGTCAGCACTGTTGTCACTTTTAAAAATTTTTGTCATTCTGATACATGTGTAGTAATTAATATCTCATTGCAGTTTTAATTTGCATTTCCCTAGTTATTAATGATGTTGAGCATCTTTTCACATGCTGATTTGCCACGGGCCTTTTTTTTTTTGAGGTGGTGGGGATCAAATCCAGGGCTTTGTGCCTGTTAGGCAGGTGCTTATCATTAATCTACATCCCTTGTATTTCCTTTTTCAAGATTTGTCTCTTCATGTCCTTTTTTTTTTTTTTTTGATGCTAGGAATTGAACCCAGGGCCTTGTGCTTGTGAGGCAGGCACTCTACCAACTGAGCTATATCCCCCATTTGTCCATTTTCTACTTGGATTTTTTAAATTGTTGAGTTTTGAGAACTGTCTTGGATATGTTGTTTGTGATTTCTCCCACTCTGTAGCTTGTCTTTTAATCTTTTTAACAGGGTGCTTTGTAGATTTAAAATGTAGAAGATTGTTTCCTGTGTCTTTTTTTCTTTGAAAGTTTTATAGTTTTACTAAAATGTAAAGCCTGTGCGATCTATTTTGGGTTAATTTTTGTAGTATGATGTAATATTGGCATAAAATATGAGACTAGGTTGAAGTTTTTTATTTTGTTTTGTTTTACCTGTAACTGTTTAATTACTGTAGCCCTAATGGTTGAAAAGGCTGTCTCTTCTATACTGAATGGCTTTTGCACATTTGTCAAAAATTACTTGGACTGGGCACGGTGGTGCCCAAGTGACTTGGGAGGCGGAGGCAGAAGGATCACAAATTCAAGGCCAGCTTCAGCAACTTAGAGAGACTGTCTCAAAATGAGAAATGAAAAGGGCTGGGGATGTAGCTCAGTGGCATAGTACCCCCTGGGTTCAATCCCTGTTAGCCCTCTCCCCCCAATTGCTTGGGCATATTTGTATATGTTTATTTCTGGGTTCTCACTTTTCTGATATTTGTGTGTCTTTCTGCCAATCCACAATCTTGATTATTGTAGCTATAATTTAAGTCTTGATATTGGGTAGATTTTAAATCAGTAATCTCTAGTTCTATCTAATTTTTTCTTATGATCAGTATTAGAAATAAGCCATGCCTCAACTTTGCCAGCCTCTTGCATAATGTTAACTGGAGAAGTTCAGGATTGCATTTATTGAGGATATTGGCATATATTTGTAATGCATTATTTAATAAAGTGCTGCATTTATTGAAGATAAGGCAAAATGTTCTTTGAAATAATGGCTCAGCTCTACTCTGAAATCAGAAAAGAATAATCTTCCTGAGTAGGTGATTGGCAGAGTGGTTCTTGAATACTTTTGGAGGGAGAAATTCATTCTTAAGGCTTTATTTAGTTTGAACTTGTGTGTGTGTGTGTGTGTGTGTGTGTGTGTTTATTAGGGATTGAGCCCAGGGTTGTCTTACCACTGATCCTTATCCCCAGTCCTTTTTAAATATTTTGTTTTGAGTCAGAATCTTGCTAAGTTGCTTAGGGACTCCCTAAATTACTGAGGCTGACCGCCATTTGTGATCCTCCTACCTCAGCCTCCTGATTTCCTGGGATTGCAGGCAGCACCACTGTGCTGGGCTTTATACTTTTTTTTTTTTTACTTTAGTGGTACTGAACTCAGGACCTCACTTGTGCTAAGCAAGTGCTCTACTACTACATATGTTCCCAGCCCAATCTTGAACTTTCAAATTAGTTTTATAGTATTGGCATGTGTTATCAATATTTAATCAGACAGTGGCCTCTTTTCAACAGGCACATGAAAAAAAAATCTCAGCATTACTAACTAATTAGAGAAATGCAATCAAAACTGCCATGAGATGTACTTATTCTAGGGGCTATTATCAAAAAGACAAAAGATGGTGAGTGCGGTGGCACATTCCTGTAATCCTGGCGACTACAGAGGCTGAGGCTAGAGGATTGCAACTTCAAAGGCAGCCTGGGCAAATTGGGAGACCCTGTTTCAAAATAAAATGAAAAGAAGGCTGGAGATGTAGATCAGTGGTAAAGTGTCCATGGGTTTTAAAAAAAAGACAAAAGATAAATATAGGTAAGGATACGGAAAACAGGCAACCATTTTACATTGCTGGTGGGAATGTAAATTGACACAGCTATTATGGAAAGCATTATGGAGGTTCCTAAAAAAATTAAAAATAGAACTAAATTATGGCCGAGCAATTCCACTTCTGGGGATATAGCCAAAGGACATGAGATATCTGCATGTCCATGTTCCTTGCAGCATTATTTACAATAGCCAAGATATGAAATCAACCTAAGTATCCAATTACCAGATGATTTGATAAAGAAAATGTACACATGTATACTTGCATGCATGCACACACATTATGGAAGACTATTCTGACTTAAAAAGAAGGTAATCCTGTCATTTGTGGCAATATGAATGAACCTGGAGGACATTATGCTGAGTGAAATAAGTGTGGCACAGAAAGACAAATACTACATGATTAACATTTTGTGGATTCTAAAAAAGTTGAACTCAGTGGGTGTGGTGGCCCACATCCAGAATCCTAGCTGCTCTGGAGGCTGAGGCAGGAGGATCACAAATTCAAAGCCAGCCTCAGCAACTTAGCAAGGCCCTAAGGAACACAGGGAGACCCTGTCTCAGAATAGAATTTAAAAAGGGCTGGGTATGTGGCTCAGTGGTTAAGCGCCCCTGCGTTCCATCCCCCTGTACCAAAAAAAAAAAAAGAGTTGATCTCAGAAGCAGAGGACCGAATGGTGGTTGCAGAGCCTGAGGGAGGAGGAAATGATTAGATGTTGATCAGAGGGTACAAAGTTTCAGTTAGGATAAGTATCTAGAGGTCTGATTTACAGCATGACTATAGCTAATGATAAGAATGTACACTTGAAAATTGTAAGAGTGGACTGTAAATGTTCTCACAAGCAAAAAATAATATGTGAGGTAATGGATGTGTCACCTTGATTTAATAATTTCATAATTTTTATATATCAAAATATTTACACTGTAAATTGATGCAATTTTTTTGTCAGTTTTACCTATATAAAGTGAGGAAAAATTTAAAAATGCATTATCACCATCCAAATGAAAAAAGAAAGAAAATGGTCTTTTTTAATATATAAGGTTTTGTTGATTTATACAACTGGGAAAACTTAGCCTCCAAAGACTACCAGATTTAAACTATCATCACTTGACTATTAAATTCATTCTTCAGACATCATGACCCAGAATTTGTCCTTGTTTCAGGCGTATGAAAATGTTAGAACTTTACCACCAGTCACAGTGGCTCATGTCTCTAATCTCAGCTACTTGGGAGGCTGAATCAGGAAGATCACAAGTTTGAGGCCAGCCTGGGCAACTTCACAAGACCCTATCTCAGAATAAAAATTAAAAAGGGGCTGGGGATGTAGCTCAGTGGTAGAGCGCCCTTGTGATCAATCCCTACCATCCTCCCAAAAAAAAAAAAAAAAAAAAAGTCAGAACTTTAGTGTAACAATTCTAAAAAAGAAAAAAGTCTCAGGTGTCATCTTTTCATCTTTATATTCTATGTCACTATTTAAACTTGCTCAAGAGTTAATTTTTTCCTACCTGTCAGTCTTTGACAAATTAGGTACTAGGGGGACAATCCACATCAGTTTCTGTTCTTTTTTTCCAGTACCTGGGGATTGAACCCCCAGGGCCTTGTGCTTGCTGGGCAAGTGTGCTACCTCCCTAACCCTTTTTTATTTTCTTTACTTTTTGAGGTGCTGGGGATTGAACTCAGGGTCTCTCCAATAGTAGGCAGGCGTTTTGCCACTGAGCTACATCCCCAACCCCCCTTTTTAAAATTTTATTTTGAGACAGGGTCTTGCTAAGTGGCCCAGCCTATCCTTGAATTTGCCATCTTCCTGCCTCATCCTTCTGAGTAGCTGGGATTTAAAAAACCAGTTTTAATAGTTTGTTGATAGGAGGACAAGATAGCAATTTCTCAAGCTAATTGAGGTAGACTCCTAGAAGGTTTTCATATATATTTTTTTTTTTTGCAATTAGTTACTAGAAAGACTTTGAAATTTCCTTGATTCTGTTGGTTTTCCTCAGCTGATGGTGGAAGGCCAATTATGTGCAGAGATGACATTGGTACATCTTGTTCCTCCCCCATCCCTCCAGAATTGGGAATTGAACCAGGGCCCTCTGCATGCTGGGTAAGCACTGAGATACATCTTTAGGCCCTCCACCCTCCTTTTTAAAAAATTTGAGACAGGGTTTTGCTAAGTTGTCCACTCTGGCCTCAAATTTGTGATCATCCTGGGTCAGCCTCACCAGTAGCTGGGATTACAGACATGGACACTGGCCTGACTGGTATAGCTCCTAGCAGTGTAAATGAAAGAGCAATGAAAGTGACAAGGGACTGCAGTGTCTAGATTGCTGAATAGAAATATGAGCATTTTATGTAAATATATTTCTGGTGCTATGATTTTGTACCATTAGGTTTTGTTCATTGAATAAATTTTTAGAGACAATTTTATTTAAAACAATATGTTGTCATCAAAATAAAGGTTTACTAATAAGCAGACTATTTACCCATGGCTCTAGGAAGAGCTGCATTAGACCTTTGGCTAATGTAATATTTCTGCTGTCAGAGACATAACATAAAAATGGGCAGCCAGACCTATTAAATAAACGAGTAGATGAAAATTAAGTTTACTCAGAAACATTTGAAAAGAATGAGTCTGCTGCAAATTCTCAATCTTGTTTTGCTTTCCTATATACTAGAGTCCATAGTTAAAGCAGCATCATCCTTTCTGATGAAAAGCCAAGGGTCAGAGAACAGCTGCTGTTCTTGAGCAGCTTGAAGCCGGAACCCTAGAGCCATTTGCTTTGTCACTAGTTACTTGCGAAGATAGGTTATAGGTTATGTACGTACTGGGAGGCTGCCGTCGGCCTAACCTCTGAACTGTGTAATCAAATCTTAAAGATTTCTAATTCAGGCTGGGTGTGGTGGTACTTGCCTATACCCCCAGCTACTCAAGAGGCTGAGGCAGTAGGATCCCAAGTACAAGGCTCGCCTGGGCAACTTTGTGACTGTTTCATAATCAAAATAAAGGAAGGCTGAGTGAGGATGGAGCTCAGTGATAGAGTGTCCCATTACTGCAGGAAAAAAAAAAAAAAAGAGAAATATTCTAATTTAGTATGGAGGTTCAAATATAGTCAACATTAAGTTAATTCTTTGTTTTTTGTAGATGGACAGAATACTTTTATTTTATTTATTTATTTTTATGTGGTGCTGCTGAGGATCGAACCCAGTGCCTCATATATGCTACTGAGCTACAGCCCCAGCCCTAGGTTAATTCTTTCTTTCATTTTTTTGTATGCTGGGATTGAATGCATGACCTCGAGCATGCTAAGCAAGGCCTCTACAACTGAATTATACCCCTAGCACCAGATTAATTCTTATTTATTAGCAATACTGGTGATTTAATCCAGGGGTACGCTGCCACTCAGCAACATCCCCAGATGTTTTTTTGTTTTTTTTTTTTTTTTGAGTCAGGATCTTGCTAAATTGCCCAGGCTTGCCTTGAACTTTCAATCCTCCTGTCTCAGCCTCCCAAGTTGCTGCTTACTTCAGTATGGTTGCTTTGTACGGTTGTACAAGTTATGTAGCGCACAGCTGCACCATGTCTAAGGTGGTCCTATTTCTAGCTTAGACAGTGTCGATTTAAATATTCATTAGGACAGTTGCAAACAGATGGCAGTCGAGTATCTTGAGGAGGGGAATGGTACCAGTGGACAAGTAGAAATCCCATTGTTTTGGAGGTGCTGAGGATGGAGATTGAACCCAGGGCCTTTTGCTTATGAGGCAAGCATGAAACCCCATTTTTAAGTACTTAAATGTTTATTTTCCTTTGGGGGGATACTGGGGATTTAGTCAAGGAGTGTTTTAACATTGAGGTACATCCCCAGCCCTTTTAAAACATTTTTTTAAATTTTGAGACAGGGTCTCACTCAGTGGCCTAGGGCGTCTCTAAATTCAAGGCTGTCCTTGAACTCCCTTTTTTAAAAATTATGTTTATTTGTTCTTTTTAGTTATACATGACAGTAGAATGCATTTTGACATATCATACATACATGGAGTGTAACTTCCCATTTTTATGGTTGCACATGATGTGGAGTTACATGGGTCATATATTCATATATAAACAACAGGAAAGTTATGTCTGATTCATTCTATTGTGTTTCTTATTCCCATCCCTCCTGCCTTCCTCCAACTCCCCCAAGTCCAATCTGGTGAACCTCTCCCCCGCCACTGTGAGTCAGCACCCACATATCAGAGAGAACATTGGCCTTTGTTTTTTGGGATTGGCTTATTTCACTTGGCACGAGTGTCTCCAGTTTCATTCATTTACTGGCAGATGCCATCATTTCATTCTTCTTGATGGCTGAGTAATATTCCATTGCATATATGTATCATATTTTCTTTATCCATTCATCTAGTGAAGGGCAAATAAAAAGGGCTGGGGATGCAACTTTTTTTTTTTTAATTAGAGTTTTATGATTATACATAGCAATTGGGTTCATCCTGATATACTCATATGTGTATGGAAATTGATTTCAGTTTATAATTCCCCCTTTTCCTTCTTACCCCCCACTTCTCCTTCCTGTAGTACACTAGACTTCCTGTTAATTTGTATTTGGGGAATGTAGCTTAGCAGTAAGGTGCTCCTGTGTTCAATCCTCAGTAAAGTACCCCTTCCCCTGCAAAAAAGAGAGAACTCTTTAAAATTGCATTTATAGATGTAATGATTTTAAAAACACTACATATTTACTCTGTTTTATTGTGGGTTTTTAAAAATAATTTTTTTTCCACATTCTCTTTATTTTACTACTGACAGCATTTTTTTCTTCCCCTGGAGAAAAAAGCTCTTAAATGAATTTGCTCTGAAAGTGTTTTGGACTTTGCATATTTCATGTGTTAAATTTGTTCACAATTTAGCAGTTTGGAAGCCTTAATAAGGATGTTCTTGCCATGTTGAGATGACAATGCTTGGATTCATTTAATAGCTCCATTGTATGTTGAATAAACCTCACATTTTGGCTGGAGATTTGAGTATTACTCAGTGACGATTCTGTCATTGTGTGGTCAGCTGGAATTCCAAGTTCATTTGTTATCGCTCAGTGTTTCCAGAAAGTTGCCCTGGGTAGCACTGTAGGCTTTTTTATATCATTCATTATCTAGAGAAGTTGTCTCTGTAATTAGACTTGGAAATTTCATTTTATTCTTCTTGCATTAAGTTTTGTCACAGTGTAGGTGGAGTTGCTGTTTCATTTCTGATATTTTGAATATGCTTGTGGTCTTTATCCCACTAAAGTTATCAGTAAACAAGAGCACCTGGAGGGGGCATTACCTATATTCATTTGGCTTTTACTTACGTGGCAATATCGGGAGGAGTTTAAATTGGTCCTTAATATTTTTCAGTACCTGGGATTGAACCCAGGGGTGCTTAACCAAGAGTCACATCTCTTTTTTTATTTTTATTTTTATTTTGAGGCAGGGTTTCACAAAGTTGCTCAGGGCCTCACTAAATTGCTGAGGTTGGCCTTGAACTTGTGATCCTCCTGCCTCAGCCTCCCAAGCCCCCTGGGATTACAGACATGTGCCCTCACTCCTGACTAAATTGGTGTTTGATGTCACCAAA
>JAJEJO010001340.1:515926-561851 GCA_020662805.1 Glaucomys volans | reverse complement strand
CCTCCTTCTTCTTCTTCTTCTTCTTCTTCTTCTTCTTCTTCTTCATTCTTCTTCCTTCTTCCTTCTTCTTCCTTCTTCCTTTCTTCTTCCTTTCTTCTTTCTTCTTCTCTTTTTTTTTTGGTACTAGAGATTGAACCCAGGGGTGCTTAACCATTGAGCCACCTCCTCAGTTTTTTTCATTTTTATTGTGAGTCAGGGTCTTGCTAAATTGCTTAGGGCCTTGCTTAGTTGCCGAGGCAGGCCTTGAACTTGCCATCTTCCTGCCTCAACCTCCTGAGATGCTGGGATTACAGGCATGTGCTACCATGCCTAGCTGTTTTCCTATTTCTTTAAAAAGAAATGGTTATTCTTTTTGTAAGCACTTTAAAAAGTTTTTTTGGTATACATTTGACATTAAAATATACTTAATACAAGTATGTAATAATTAAGTATAGAATTTTAATACATAAAATACTTTAACTAATTTATTTTTATTTTTTGGTATTGGGAATTGAAACCAGGGACCCTTTTTTCACTGAGCTACATCCCCAGTGGTGTGTGCCTCCACGCCTGGCTTAACTTTAATTTGGAACACATTTCAGACAATATTGAACTTTAGGTCAAATGACCATATAAAATAGTACCCAGAAATAAATCCATTATTGTTATTATTTCATATTACTGTGAACTTTTTCATGTTAACTGGTTGCATAGGTTTTTATATTAGTTAATTTTGTGTATTATGCACACTATTATGTACATGTTTTCATGAGTAATTACTATGTTGCTTTGCCTGAGTTCCCTGTCTTTAGTGTCTCAGTCTTTTTTTTTTTTTTTAATATATATTCTTTAGTTGTAGGTGGACACAGTACTTTTATTTTATTTTTATGTGGTACTGAGGATCAAACTTAGGGCCTCATGAATGCTTGGGGAGTACACTACCACTGAGACACAACCCCAGCCCCAGTGTCTAAGTCTTTAAAACTTAAAATATATGATATGAAGCTGGTTATGGTAGCACGCTTCTATAATCCCAGTGACTCAAGAGGCTGACTCAGGAGAGTCATCAAGTTTGAGACCAGCCTCAGCAACTTAGCTAGACCTTAGTAGCTTGATGAGACCTTGTCTCAAAATAAAAATAGAAAGGGCTGGGGATGTAGCTCAGTGGTAAAGCATCCCTGTGTTCAGAGAACCCATAGATCCACATTTCTGAAAATGGCAAAGTGAAAAAAAATCTAAGCTTGCAAATCACTTTATATAAACTCTTTTTCCCCCTCTAAGTGTCTTAGAACCTGATTTGTTGTCTCATAAATATGTGGTTTTCAGTAGTTCGGCTCTGCAAATTATGTATTTTGACTTGTGACTACAATGTCTAACATGTTGCTAATAAGTTACAGATCTGGGGTTAACATTTTCAAAATGTATTCAAATTTTATACACTCCTTTTTACAGTTTGAATTTGGATAAAGTGTATATGAGTTTGTGATAAACAAAGCCTAAATATTGTAAAAATTAGGGGTTTGGGGATGTGGCTCAGTGGTAGAGTATTTGCCCAGCATAAAGGAGGCCCTTGGGTTCAATTTCCAGTATGTGTAACACATACACACACACATGCATGCACACGCACGCGCGCACACACACACACACACTATAAAAATTAGATATAATTATTTTTCTTCACTTTGTACAGTTACATAAATGAGTTCTCATCTTTTATGTTTGTCTTTTCCAATTGGTCAATGTTAAATGGATAAATATATGTTCACTATCCTTATAGGTCTGGTTTATAAGCATTTCTTAAAAATCTTTTATGTCAGTTACTGTGTTTGTCTCAAAGTCTGTAAAGACAAAATTAGGAGAGCATGCTTTCTCAGTATACTCTAAGGGATTGAACCCAGGAGCTCTCTTACCATTTTGTTTTTAAATATTTTTTTTTAGTTGTCGATAAAACTTTATTTACTTATTTGTGTGTGATGCTGAGAATTGAACCTAGTGCCTCACACATGCTAGTCAAGTGCTCTACCACTGAGCCACAACCCCAGCCCCTCTCCTACCATTGAGCTACATCACCATCCCTTTTTATTTTATATTTTGAGACAGGGTATTGAGGCTAGCCTTGAACTTAATGATCCTCCTACCTCAGCCTTGAGAGTTGCTGGTGTTATAGGTGTGTGTCATCTCATCTGGAGTACATTCTTAAAGTCTTAAATTGAAAAATCATACTTAACTAAATTTTCTATATTGTCAGATGTTTTACTTTTCAAGGAAAACAGTATCATAAAATATTAGAAATATAGGAAGTGAAATTAGTCATATCATCCTTTTTTGTGAGTGGTTAGTTTTTTTCTGTTGGGGAGGGGTTAGGAATGAAACACAATTTTTCATATGCTGACAATATTTTAGCTGGATGATAGGTATGTGGTGGGAGAGTCATTTAGTCTAGAACTTTAATGAAATGTTATTTTGGTAAATATTTTGATCCAGTTACTATTTCTAGAAAAATTATTATTTATTTTATTTTATTTTTGGTACTGGGGTTTGAACCCAGGGGTGCTGTACCACCGAGCTACATCCCAGTCCATTTTATTTATTTATTTATTTATTTATTTATTTATTTATTTATTTATTTATTTTGGGGAAGGATATTGGGGATTTATCCCAGAGGCACTGTACCACTGAGCTACATCCCCAGTCCTTTTTATTTTTTTTAATTTTGAGACAGGGTCTTGTTAAGTTGCTTGGGGTCTTGCTAAATTGCTGAGACAGGCCTTGAATTTGTAATCCTCCTGCTTCAGACTCCTGAATTACTGAGATTACAGTTGTATGCCATCATGCCTTGCAAATTTGGCAAATTGTAGGTTTAATTTGTAATAAATTTATTCTCTGATTCAACATTTGATTTAGCTTGTGATTCAGTAAAATTACTATTTAGTTCAAGATTAACTCAATATTTAAATGGGAAAATTAATTTTTATAAGCTAATATAGAAATAACATTACTTAAGCATATTTTTCTTTTCCTTTTCTTTATACAGGATGTATTAAAATTTATTCCTAGGGATGCTTAACCACTGAGCCACATTCCTGGCCCTTTTTATTTTTATTTTAAGACAGGTTCTCACTAAGTTGCTTAGGGCCTTGTTAGGTTGCTGAGGCTGACTTTGAACTTGGGATCCTCTTGCCTCAGCCTCCTGAGTTGCTGGGATTATACTTGTGCCATCACGCCTAGGCATTTTGCAGTTTTCTAGGTAATAAAATTTCCATCATGGAAATTTTCAGATGACTAGAGAAAAAGTAGAGAAACTAGTATTATAAACTTAGCACCATGTACTGATCATCTATTTAAAGAAAAATGGAATCTGAGTTAATTTTCCTAGGGTGTATTTGCTTGATGGCCTTATTTATAGATAATAAAAAGTAAGAGAATAGTTTTTTGTTCTTTGGTTGTTACTGGGGATTAAAGCTGATGGTGCTCTGCCACTGAGCTATATCCCCAACCTTTTTAATTTTATCTTGAGACAGGGTCTTGCTCAGTCTCCGTGTGTGCCACTGTGCCCTGCAAGAGAATAGTTTTAAAGACATCACCCTGAGAGTTGATAATGAAGTTGGGGTTAGAGGGGAGTATCCTTGAAGCTTATTTCAAACTCTGCATTTCCTTTAAGAATAAACTGAGGCCCAGAGAGTTGCAATGAATTGCCTGAGATTGCCAAGTTTAGTTAGTTGGAAAGTTAGTTGGATTGAAGCTAAGTTCAGCTCTGGTGCCTTTTCTCCTTAACTTTGGCTGTGGTCAGAGTATATTGTTTTGACTATGTTGTATGGCTTTGAGTTTATAATAGTTTTTCCCTAGTGATGCTATGTGGAGTGGTTTCTTGAGGAAGCTCTTAATTTATGTTTTTTTTTTTTTACTAAGTCTTTTCCCTCTAATCCATTCCCAACTTTGTCACTTCTCTTATGAATGATTCAAATTCTAGACCATTTCATCTTTATTCTAGTTTTGCATTCTTCTATATATGACCTTCTCTTAACTTTCTGTAATCCCTTTTCTCATTTTGAACCTAAAAAATAGTGGGGAAACTATTATTTACCTGGAGTACCTTCTTTTTCTGAGAGGATCAGAGAAAAAGAAATTTAAAGAAAAAAATGACAAGCAGGCAGGGATACAGCAAGAGACTGAGGGATATGTTGTAAATAGCTCTTTCCTTTCTCTGTGGAAAACCATCCTTGCTGGGGAAGAAGACTCAGCTAATGCTGTAGGTTAGTTTTGGAAAGGATGAACCAAAGAAAATGGTGGGCAGTGATCATTGGTGACCATTGGTCTGGGCATGATGATCCCAGTATTTGGATTGCCAAGAGAAGCTCTCTTTGATTCCTGTTCCACTCCTCCTATTCCTTTTATCAAAAGTCCCTTTCCTTGGGACTGGGGTTGTTGCTCAGTGGCAGAGCGCTTGCCTAGCATGTGTGAGGCACTGGGTTTGATTCTCAGTACCACATATAAATAAATGAATAAAATAAAGGTCTATCAACATCTAAAAAAATATTAAAAAAAAGTTCCCTTCCTCCCTTTAAGTCCTCTCAGAAGTTTAATTTACTCTGGGCCTCCCCTCCTGAGAAGTACTTTAATCTGAGGTATATTTGTATATAGCATTAACTGCCCCTTTGGGAAGTTTACTTTCTAGTAAAATCTTGTTCCTCCTTCTTCTTTTTAAAATTTTTTTTAAGTCATAGATGGACACAATACCTTTATTTTATTTCTTTTTATGTGGTGCTCAGAATTGAACCCAGTGCCTCACATATGCTAGTCAAGTGCTCTACCACTAAGCTACAACCCCAGCCCCAAATCTCTTTCCTTCTTGATAAATTTTCTCCTCTTCTTTCATGGGTGCTGTCCTGTGGCCTAAGTGAACTCAGTCTGGTTGGGGATTGATCTAGTTGTTTTCTTTGGCAATGGAGATGAGTGGGGTTGTTGGGAGATCTCTTCCTCCAAACCTTGATTATCAGAATATATGGAATGACAGGTTGTGCCAGGTAGAGGAGATAGCCTATGTTTTCTTTTTTTTTTTTTTTTTGCTTTGTTTTTTGTTTTGATCAGGACTTTTAGCAAGCTCTCGGCACCAAGGAGGGGAAGACAAAACCATGAAAATAGAGGTGAAGAGAGAGATTTACTTATTATTTAAAAAAATTACTTAGTGCCTGATATATGTTTAGGATAGAAAGATGAATAAGATGAATAAAATATGGTTCATGAAGAGTACATTGTCCAGTGGGGTTGTGGATTATATAAATACCTAATTATGACACACAAGCATGTTCATTTTTAAGGTGGAACAGATAAAATAGCAATTAATTCTTTGAAGCAGAGGTACTTTTTGAGCTGGGCCTGTGATATTGAAATCAAAATTATTTTTAAGTAAGAAAGAAACACTAATTTTCTAAGGCTGCCTTTACAAATGACTGCAAACTCAGTGCCTTAAAGCAGCACACATTTATTATATTCTATTTCTGTAATTTGGAAGTTTTATGTGTGTAAAGGTGTCACTAGGCTAAAATCAAGTTATCTGCACAATTGTGCCCCTCTCTGGAGAGTGCAGGAAAGAATTCATTTCCTTGCCTTTTTCCAACTCTTGGTCCATATGTATTCCCCAGTTTATGGTCCCCTTCTTCCATATTCAAGGGTGGCCCACAAGGGACTTTGAGACCTTGCTTTCCTCACATCTCTTTTTCTGAGTCTCTTTTTTTTTTTTGTCTTTCTCTTCCAATTTTAAAAGCCCTTGTGATTACATGATGTCCCCTGGATAATCCAGGGTAATTGCTCTGTCTCCCAGCTGATTAGCAACTTTAATTCCACCTGCAGCCTTAATTCCCCTTTGTTATGTAACCTAATATATTCATCGGTTCTGCTGATTAAAATGTGAGCTTCTTGGGGGGACAATTATGCTGCCTGCCATAGGACAGGACAATTTTTATGTCATTCCCCTGTTAACACTTAATCTTTTCTGGAAAACCAGAATCTGAATGTGATAAAATGTACAGTTCTTTTCAACAAAATAATGTTTTTTTTTTCTGTGCTAGGGATTGAACCCAGGGCCGTGTGCTTATGAGGCAAGCACTCTATCAACTGATGTATATCCCCAGCCCCAAAATAATGTTTTTACAGAAATTTTGTGATAGTTTTGGGTGGACCAATTAGAAGCCCAGACTGATTTTTTTTTTTTTTTTTTTGGGTACCAGGGATTGAACCCAGAGGCACTTAACCACTGAGCCACATTCCCAGCTCTTTTATTATATTTTATTGAGAGACAGAGTCTCACTGAGTTGCTTTGGGCCTCACTAAATTGCTGAGGTTGGCTTTGAACTCGAGATCCTCCTGCCTCAGCCTCCCAAGCTTCTTGGATTACAGCAGCTATAATGCCTGGCTCCAGATTGACCCTTGAGGTCAATTTTACTGTATCTGGCTCTCCTTTTCCCCTGAACCTTTCAATTCCGTCCCCAATCCCAATAATCACTATTTTTAGACCAGTGTTTTCCAAATCTGGTTGTATTTAAAAAAAAAACCTCTGAATTTATATAAAATTGTGCACCAAGCATCTCTCTCCTTTCTAGCCACTGATATAGCTACACTGGACTAATCATTATTCCTAGAATATCATTTATTTTTGTACTTACCTGCTTTTGTCTTTGCTGTACTCTTGCACTTGCTTTGAATTTCATCTCTCTTCTCCTTTAACCTTTATTGAACAAATTCCTAGTATTTTTCAAGGTCTAGATGAGATGGTGTCTCTTTAATGTTTTCTGATTCACTTTCCATTAGAACTTCTCTGTAAATTTCCTTTCTATTTATATTTCATACTTCTTGTATTTCTGTCCTAGCAATTTGCTTATAATGTGTACTGTTCACATTTGTTTCCTGAGCAGGCTGTGAATTCCTTGTTTCTAGCACCTACTACATACAGAAAATGAGTCATAGTAGCTGCTCAGTGTTTATTTGTATGTTTAATAAGTAAGTTACTGAATTTTTTCATCTGCTCCTGGTTGTTAAGCCAAATCTATGAGCACCTTCTCCAGGAAGTTAACAGAGGAAATAGGAATTTATAAAGAGGTAGGAACTGATTAAGATGTTTTTATTAATGAATTTTATACTAATAAAACATTTTTTTTCTCTTTGATGCTCTATATCTCCCCAAAATATCTGGATGATATTTATTGCATTTCGAAATTACATTTAAGATTCTTTGATTTTAAAGTAAGTTTATGTGACATTCATTTTGTGAGCTCTGATGAGCAGGTCACACAAAGCTACGCAGTTGTCATTCCCAAGCCGTCAATACTGAGTCAAGATAAGTCATATAAACATATCACTGTCACTTTGAGAGTCATGCTATATGTGTTTAAGGTACAGAGAAATAGTGATTTCACATATGAGCTTGAAATCAAATCAAATGTCTTTTGGTCAGGGGTCAGCAAACTTTTCTGTAAAGAGACAGATAATAAATATTTTAGGCTTTGTGGGTCATATGATCTCTATCACAATGAATCACTCCTGTCATTGTAGGGAGAATTGGACTTATATGTGTGTGGTTATATTCCAAAGTTTCAATAAAACTTTATTTGTAAAAATACAATAGGCAAGATTTTACCTGTGAGCTATTAAAAAAAAAAGTCAATTGATAGATTGTTTCATCAAAATTGAGCTCCTTCTAATAAGAACAACCCTATGTAGTCGTGACCAGACTTCTCTGATGCACTGAATAACAGCTGGAGGGCAATTAGTTGTTCATAAATGTTTCTCTCTCATCTCCCAGTACCCAGGAACATTGTTTAACCAGTAGACACCTTCTTGGAATGAGATTCAAAGTAGTTCCTACTGGTATATCATGGCTCCAGAGTAAAGATTGGGGCCAAGTTTTAGTTTCCTCAAGATTCCCTTTTCTTCTATTTTATTAATATGTCTCTGTATATTATCTACCAATTTTTGCCCACGTCATACTTCTTACTCTGGGTATAAATTATTCTGGTATCCTCTGGTCTCGTGTACTGTCTTCTTCCTACTTTGAGTTTATACCTTCACAGAGACAAAAGGATCTCTTCTCCTAGATGATTTGTTCTACCCATTTGCCTGTTTAGCTCTGCCCAGTGACTTGTTATATCTGTCCCCTTGAGCTGTTTGCCAGGAGTATCCTTTCTATTGTTTTCCACCTGACTTCCATACCCAGTCTTCAAAACCCACTTCAAATGTCATATCTTTTTTCCCCCTGATGCTTCAGACAGTTCAGGAGGTTATTTTCCTTGTTTTTTTTTTGAACCAGGGATTGAACTCAGGGACACTCAGCCACTGAGCCACATCCCCAGCCCTATTTTGTATTTTATTTAGAGACAGGGTCTCACTGAGTTGCTTAGGGCCTCGGTAAATTGCTGAGTCGCGATCCTCCTGACTTCAGCCTCCCAAGTCGCTTGGATTACAGGCGTGCACCACCACACCCGCCATATTTTCCTTGTTTTTAAAGAACATACCATTTATACTTCTGTTAAAGAATTTATCACATTGTTTACAGTTGGAAATCCCTTAAAACTATTTTTTTTTCCCTCCTAAGCACTGTGAATTGAACCCAGGGCTCATGCATGCTAAGTGAGAAGCCTAACACCTGACTTCTACAGCAGTTTTTATTTTATTTTGAGACAAGATTTTACTGTTGCCTAGACTGGCCTTGACCTTGTGATCCTCCTATCTCAACCTCCTGAGTAGCTAGAATTTCTGGCATGTGCCACTGAGCCTGGCTGAGACTAAGCATTTCTACCCTTCTGAGAGCTTTTTATTTAGAACCAATGCCAGAAATAGTAATATTTGGTTAGGTAAGGGGTAATCCCTTATTTGATTAATTTAGTCTGTTTTGAACACATCTTGTTCTTAGGCACATCAGTTTTGGGAAAGAGTACATAGGGAAGATGTGAGTCCAGAATTGAATTCTTGAAAGACTACATGGCACACCTAACATTTGAAAGGTTTGTGCCTATTTGAAGATCACTGCCCTAAAGAAATTCTTGTGCATTTATATCAGGTTACATGTAAGGACGTGTTCATCAAGCCAGTGTGATGTCCAGAAAAATAAGACTGATAAATCAATTATGGTATGTTTATGAGGTATAACATATCCAGCCATGAAAATGGTTGAATCCACAGATAAGCCAGAGAATTTGGAATGAATGCCTTGTTTTTATAGTATTAAAAGAAATGGCCAGACACCACTAGTGACACTTGCCTGTAATTCCAGTGACTTGTGAGGCAGAGGCAGGAGGACTGCAAGTGTGAGGCCAGCGTCAGCAATTTAGTGAGACCCTGTCTCAGAATACAAATTAAGAAGAGCTGGGGATATGACTCAGTTGCAAACTGCCACTGTGTTTAATCCCTAGTTAAAAAAATAATGATAGGAGAGAACATGGTCCTGTGAGTCCCTTTGTATAATATTCAAGAAAAGGCAAAACTAACATTGTTTACGGATGTTCATATATGTGTTAAAATACAAAGAAGAGAAGGAAAATAATTACCTGAAAACTCAGGGTAATGGTTACCTGTGAGGGAAGGGATGAGGTCGTGACTGGGGAGAGACACGTGGCAGGGCAAAAGTTAAAATGATTCTGATAACCAAGTGACTTTGGGCAAATGATCCAATCCCCTGGCTTCACTTTCTTTGACAATTAGCTGGAGTGATACAACCACCTTATGAAAATCAGAAGTTTTGTGTTAAACTTTATGAAGCACTTGACTCAGTGTCTCATTCATAGTAAACACTACGTGTAATATTTTCCTTATTTTGTTGTGTTTCAGTGTGACTTGAAACAGATGCTACAGGCTTTTGGTAGGGAGGATAAAGTTAAAAAAAAAAAGGCAACGAGATTGGAACAAGAAGAAAAATTAAAAATAAGGAGGACAAGGAAACTACATTTGGATGCCATTGCCACTTTGTGTCACATACCTTGTTAGTTGGGCATGTTATTTTACTTAATCTTTAAAATAAATTGAAGACCAGATTCAGTTATAAGAGCTAATGTCTATCTTTAGGCTTTGATGTCACTGTCACTATTTTACATCAGATGGGTTAGGCAACTCTCCCAAGGATTAACATCTAATAAATGGTAGAGCTGGGATTTGAACCAAGATTTTTTTTCACTCTGCTGTTATTAATGGTTATTAATGATTAAATCTGACATGTAAGACACCAGAAAATGGCTATGAGTCTATATTCAATGTATATGCAAGTCCTCTAGAAGTATTTAACTGAGATAGTCTCTGGGAAAAATCTATTGAAGAATGATAGATAAAATGTTTTTAGAAAGGGGCCCCATCTTCTGTGGTTATGTGGTAGAATCTGGTTAAGTGAATCCAGTTTACTCCAGGACTTTGGGATAGTTACAATCCAGCAGTGTCTGTATTGAATTGCTAAAGCTTGGATTATGGGAAGTTATTTGGAATCTCAATTTCTGTGAACTCATGATTACAGGTCAAAAATTACATGGTTGCTGAATTACATCTCATGATAGTTTTTTATACGTTCACTGCCTTTGATGTTTTATTGTGGTAAGCCTAGGTTTGAGAGTTGGCATTCAGATTTACAGTATATTCAAAGAATTAAAAGAATCATGTCATCAAAGTTGCTTTTCCACCAGATATTGGAGATATGTATCTGTTGGGTGTTGACTCCTTTCCAGCTGTTTGTGTTCTTGTATCATTACTGTTTGTTGATAACCATTTATGTAGCTCTTGATTTTAAAATTATTTATTTATTTAAAAAAATTTTTTTAGATATTGGTGAACCTTTATTTTATTCATTTATTTATATGTGGTGCTGAGAATTGAACCCAGTGCTTCACACATGCCAGGCAAGTGCTCTACCATTGAGCTACAACCCCAGTCCCTTAAATTTATTTTTAACAGGCCTATTTCAGTTCAGAAAGTTTGGTTATTATTTTTTTCAGTTTTAGCATAAACATGTAGTTAAGTGGCTTGTTAAAAACCATCTAGAGAGGTTGCAGTGATGATTTATATTCCTAGTGATTTGATAGTGCTAATGGTAATTCCTAATCTAATTTTTCTAGACTTTTATTTTGCTTTCTACTGATAAGTTTTCATTTAAGATGGACTACTTTTGTGTTGCTTCATTTATACTTAAGAAATGAGATATAAAAAGTTTATTTATTATAGATAGCTTTAAAATTTTAAGAATCTAGAGTAAGCTGAAAGCCTAGCTTTTTGGGACCGCATTAGGTTCTGGAAACTAGTTGAGAGACCTTTTAATAGGGAATTATTGAGCTTTTAAAAAAGTCCTCATCTTTATATTATTTTAAGTTTATTTTCTATGAGGAACATGGTGATTATATTCTTCTGCAGTTGAAATATTGATGGAATACTAAACAAGAATTCCTTTTCCATTTCTATTTAGGTGGGAAAAAAAAATCCTCTCTGTCATTTAGGTATAGAAACTCCTCACTTCTTTCTGCCTCACTGTTTTATTTTTCTTAGATTTATGTGGTTGCATTCAGAATTTTCCTTTTTGGATTTAAAAAAATTTAATGAGGTTCTCACTGAGGGTTTCCACTGTTTGCCTAAGAGTGGAGGCTGGGAATACCCTCCTCAAACTGTGCGTTCAAACAGTGTTGGAGAGCAGAGGGTTTACTGCTAGGTGGGAGTTCCTTTTCCTAATGGTCCTATGTCATTCCTCTGAGTGTGGAAGCATTATAGGGGAGCATCTCTGCACATCTAGGTAGATTGGTAGGGAATGTGATGAAGTTTATGAAGAAAGGGAAGAAAATCAGGGAGGTTTTGTTTTTATTAACTGGCTGGGTAACCAGTAAATTGTTTATTTTTCTCACCTCTGGGAGTATTAGTGTATGAATCTGCCAAATTTTGTCCCTCTATTCTCTGCCATCCCATTTTTTAAAAATTAAAATATCTAACATAGAAAAATGGAAAGAACAGCTGCCTAGATTCAAGAATTAATTATTAAAATTTGCCATGCTTATTTTAACTATACACATTTCTCCCTCTGTATGTCAAGCTTTTTTTATTCGAGAGAAAATTAGGTTTGGTGTCATCAGGTGTTATTCTAATTTTTTTTAACATTCTTACTAAAATATAGACTATTTTGTCTTCTGAGTCATAAGATGAACCGGTTTTATTTCTGATATTAACATTAATCATGATATAACATATTCATGTAATCAGAGCCCCTTTTAGAAACTTGGGAAGTACAACTAAAATCAAAAAGTAGGAAACTCCTGGGGCGCATGCCTGTAATCCCAGTGGATCAGGAGGCTGAGGCAGGAGGATCATGAGTTTAAAGCCAGCCTCAGAATCTTAGCCAGTTCCTAAGTAACTCAGTGAGACCCTGTCTCTAAATAATATACAAAAAAGGGCTGAGGATGTGGCTCAGTGGTTAAGTGCCCCTGAGTACAAATCTTGGTACCAAAAAAACCAAAACCAAACCAAAACCAAACAAAACAAAAGACCCACAAAGAAGTAGGAAATTGATATTGTTACACATTCAACTGAAGAGTTGTCAAGAACCCCATTATCTCTAAGCTATTCCTCAATAAACCAACCCATCCCATCCCATCTCCTCATCTTCACCAAGTATTTCCTGGGGTGGAGATGAAGCAGGGAGAGCAAGGGTAGAAAGAAAGAAACTGGTGTTTATTTCTTGAAGCTAGATGTATCATATGTATTAGCTCATTTAATCATAACAATTTCATGATAAGAAATACTAATAGTGCTGTTAAGCAGGTATAAATTTGAAGGTGTGTCAGATATACATATTTGAGTTTAAGAAATCTATTTCTTATTTTCAGGTCACTGTGATGACAGTACACTTTTACTGTTTTATAGTTGAATAGGTATTACATGATTGGCAATCTGGGAAGGACCTATCAATATTGCTTGTTAGAAGAGAGTTGACCGAAGCCTTAGTTCCTGTGAGATTTTAGGGGGCTTGATAGTGCTGAGTGCAGAACATGTAGTTATGATTTATGCTCATTCTAATAAACAAACAGTGGAAAATTACAGGGTAAACAGCCTTAATACAACTGAATACTCCACATCAGCGGTCTCAGAGAAGGTAGTGCCAAATATGGCACCACACCCAGAATCAGCCAGGCACAGCCCATGAAAGAACTTAAATCAAGAATTCAGTGGGGGAGGTTGTGACTCATTCCAGAATCCTGGAGGAAAAGCTGACTCGAGGATCTAAGGAGAAACAAAAACAAAGATGGGATAATAACTAGCCCTGGGTTCTGCCAGTGGTAGCACCAGGAATATGGGAGATTCTTGAGATTCTTGAAGGACATGAGCTATTAAGAATCCCCAGTTCTAGAATGTTGCTAGTTGAAATGTTGCTGCTGTGTAGTTTGCTGAACTCATGTACTGGCTAAATGAGTAGGCTTACATTCAACCTCGCACCTGTTTGCATTAAGGTGTTTTTAATAATACTGACAATTAACCTCTATTGAGTACTTTCTTTGTGCAAGGCCCTGTTCTATGTAGTTTTACACATTCACTCATTGATTGGCAACAACCTTGTGAGGCAGATGAGGGAACAGATCAGAGAGGTTCAATAATATAGAGATCAAGGTCACGTCCAGGCAAAAGAACTGAGATTTAAACCTAGGGAATCTTTGTGTTATATCAGAATCATCAAGCTATATCAGATTAAAGCACTGTGATTGTTTTTTAATAAATTATTTAATTGAAGTCATGTCTGACTAGTAAAAATGTGAATAGTAGTTACTAGAATTGTCATTTACTCTGGTCTTTCTTATGTACTCAGATGCTTATATGGGTCATTCTTTTAGTTTGTTGAATGTGTAGTGTGCCATGTCTCAGAAATTAGACCAACAAACTCTTTGTTGGCATTTTTTAAATTTTCCCTTTTTTGATGCTGGAAATTGAACCTAGAAGTGCTTAATCACTGAGCCACATCCCCAGCCCATTCCATTTTTTATTTTGAGACAACGTCTCACTAACTTTGCTTAGGGCCTTGCTAAGTTGCTGAGATTGGTCTTGAACTTTTGACTCTCTTGCCTCAGCCTCCTGAGTTGCTGGGAATTATAGGTGTGTGCCACTGTGCCTGGCTCTTTCTTGGTCTTAACTAGAATATTCTTGAAGTATGTGCTGTGTATTAAAGTAAATTATTGGAGATGTAGTGCAGTGGTAGAGTGGCTTGCCTAGCATGCATAAGTGCCTAGGTTTGATCCCCGACACTGCAAAACAAAATTATAATACTCTTCAACTCTTCTTAATGCTTTATCTTATGGTGATGGGGGTGGGGAGAGGGAGGAAGAAAGAAAGGAGAGGAAAACTCCAAATATTGAGGTTATGGTAGAAGATTTTCTTACTTGAATTCATAGTCACTACTAGTTGAGAGACGCACTTTCTAATAATATGATACATTTCATGTTCCGTGGTTTCAACCTACAGTTCATAGGTTCTTTGTGACTGATTGCTTCTCCAATCTATAGCTGTTTCTTCTAAATTCCTACACTTTATAAGATACACAATTTAGCATATAAATGAAAAGACTTATTTCAGTGTCGATGTCATCTCCAGTTTCCTTTGTTGTTGCGCTGATTTTTCACTCTTATTTTTCACTGAAGATAGCCTCCATTCTGGTGTTTTTGCTTTATTCTTTTCAATTTTTTCCAACAAGTTTATACTTAATAAAAGCTATTACATGTGAGATGCTCTGCGCAGCTCTCAGGGTTTCAGCAAACAAGACTGATATGGTGCTTGCCCTGTGGAGTATACTGTCTACTGGTCAGTCCATTTTCCATGCTGCTGCCATAATTAAAAAAAATCCATATCAGTCCTTTTCTGGTTTCTTTTCCCTAACTTATAGGCTCTTCATAGTCAGGTTGTTTACTGTTCAGATGAACAGTTGTTTACTTTTCCAATGAAGCCATCCTTGATCTCTTCTTAGAACAATTACTTTATTTTCTTAATCCTGGTTTCCATAGTACTTTATGAAAATCTTTTTTTTTTTTTTTGGTACTGGGGATTGAACCCACGGGTACTCCACCACTGAGCCAACATCCCCAGCCCTATTTTGTATTTTAGTTAGAGACAGGGTCTCACTGAGTTGCTTAGGGCCTCACTAAGTTGCTTAGGCTGGCTTTGAACTCGCGATCCTCCTGCCTCAGCCTCCCAAGTGCTGGGATTACAGGTGTGTGCCACTGCGCCCAGCTATGAAAATCTTTATCATAGTTTTAATAATATTGTAGTAAAGTTGTTTGTATCAGTTACCTCTGATAATTTGTGAGTTTCTTGAAAGGGAAAGTATTTTATAATTCTTTTGTCTTTGGGTTAGAACGTAGTATCTGGATTTTAAGTGCTTAATGTTTGAATTATGATGTATTTTTAGTACTTGCTATCCTTTCATGCATATGTCTTGTTTTCTTAACTACTAGATTACAAACTGCCATATAATGTATTTGTATTCCTTCTGACATTCACATTGGTGTATATATTTATATACACCAACATATATGTATAATGATATACCTATACATATTTACTGATCATTATTATTCTTTCATATCTTCTGCATTCTGGTTTCATTGTTTAATAAAGCATTTCTTATTTCCTTTTGTATTGTTAAGTGTTTTACTCATTTAAAAAAGTCTAACATTTGACTTAAGGGAATCTTATTTAATTTCCTGCCTATCTTAGACTGTTTATCTTACTGATTCTGTGATAAGATGGAACTTACATTCTTGTTCTGTTTGGTGGTTAAAATACATAAAACTAAATTGTGGCTCACCTTCAAAAAAGATACTTGATGTTTTGATATGCATCATCTAGTTATATCATCTTCAAGTTCTGACTTTATCTTAGGTTGTATCTCTTTATTCATCTCTAATTTTAAATTTTATTTAGTGTTATATTGTTTTTGTCTTTATAAGCCTCTTCAAAGACACACACACACACACACACACACACACACACACACACGATAAAACAGAGAAACCAGAGGTATTTTAATTCATCCAACATTAATTGAACCCCATCTTAAGTCATAGTACTAAGTCCTATGGAATAGGCAAAGATAAATGATTCTCTGTCCCAAGGCGGTTGAACTTGTTAATGTAGGAAACACTTGATATAAGAAAAGTTAGAGCAGGAGAAACAATTCTATTCTCACAATTAAATAAAAAACTGGAAAATGCTAAAAAAAGAGAAAACTTAGATCAGAGTGCTTTGGGAGCTGATGAGTAGCAGAGACTTTGGAGACTGTGACATTTGAACCGAGTCTTGAGGGATAGGCTAGGATTTAGACTTAGAGAGAAAGGAGAGATGGAATTCAAATAGGAGGAAATAATAAGTAGTCAAGAAGATACACTTAAATTTAATTTCTCCTCCCAGGCACATGTGATGAATGCATGTTCTTTTCCCTTGGAAGGTAGATGTGGTTTTGTGAGTAACTTTGGATGACAATGTGTGAGCTGAGTTGACATGAGTTACTTTCAAATAGTGGTTGTAAGAGTTCATGCACTCACTGGGCACAGTGGCACATGCCTGTAATCCCAGACCCTTAAGTGGCTGAGACAGGAGGATTGCAAGTTTGAGGCCAGGTTCAGCAACTTAGTGAGACCCTGTCTCAAACTAAAATATAAAAATACTCCCACTGGGATATAACTCAGTGGGAAAGCATCCCTGAGTTTAATCCCCAGTACCACACCCCGCCCCCACAAATTCATTTATTTATTGTTTATGGCTGCTTTTGCACTACAACAGCAGGTTGAACAATTGTGACAGAAACCATGTGTCCCACAAAGCTGAAAATATTTATTCTGGCTTTCATAGAAGAAAATGTGCTGATTGGTTGCTTCTTAGATTAAGGACATGATAGGGCAAGAGCAGAGCCTCCTGCCACCCCACAATGGACTTGTATTAGTCAACTTTGCATTAGTATAATGAAATATCTGAGGAATTAATGTATAAGAAAAAAGGAGTATTTATTTGGCTCACAGTTCTGGAGGTTCCAGTCCAAGATTGAGTGGCCCCTTTCTCTAGACCTCTGGCAAGGTCAGTACATCATGGCAGGGATACATGGTGGAGCAGACTGCTTACCTCATGAGCCATGAAGCAGAAAGACATGGAAGTTCCATTCAAGGGCATGCTCTTCTTTGCTTATTACCAAACTTATCTAGCTCATCTTCTTAAACCTTTTATCCACCTTGAAGAAAAGGTGGGTAGGCTCATTTGGGTAATATTATGAAAGTACTAGACTGTTAAACTCAGAAGTTTTAGATTTTATTTAGAATCTTCAATGTGGATTCAGGACTTGGGTTGCCCCCCACCCCAACCTACTTTTCCCAAGGAATAGAAGAATAGCATGGCCAGAGCTTTATGATATAAAATTTTACCTGTGGTTATAGAAGGGCTCAAAGTAGTAATGAGGCAGGAGTTTGATCACCTAAGCAAAAACAAAACTCCCTGAAAAGCTAAGCTGAAAGATATAAATGGAAGGTTTTTTTTTTTTTTTTTTTTGGGTACTGGGGATTGAACCCAGGGGCACTCCACCACTGAGCCACATCCCCAGCCCTGCTTTGTATTTTATTTAGAGACAGGGTCTCACTGAGGTGCATAGGGCCTTGCTAAGTTGCTGAGGCTGGCTTTGAACTTGAGATCCTCCTGCCTCAGCCTCCCAAGTGCTGGGATTACAGGCGTGCGCCACCGCGCCTGGCATAAATGGAGTTTTGTTTTAATCTGATAGGTTGGTTTAGTTCTTTGCCCTATTACATTATTTAATGCTTATTAACAATCTCAGATTTTCTGTAATTTGAGCTGTTTTCACAGGTAAAGAAATAGCATTGCAAAGAGTTGTGATAGCTGGGGCCTCTTTATTTCTTTTTTTAGATATAACAAACATGTTATGTACTGCCATCAACTCATTGAAATTTGGTGTCAGGCGACCTAAAGTAGTATTTTAAAGTAAAAAATAGTCACTTTATAATTATATTATAATTTTATTCTACTTCCTGTTACTTAATTTGTTATATATCTGTTCACGGAAACTTTGTCAATTTGCCAAGTTACATGAATGCAACTGAGACTCTCTATTTGACAGCTCTTTAAAGTAAAGGATAGTATTTTAGGGACTGAGTCCTTCAGGTTTTCTGATATATCTTCATCCTGCCTATGTTATTCTGAAGATGCATAAGAGGAACAAAGTAGAGCAATAACAATAACAAAAAATGCTGTGAAAAATCCCGGTATAATCAGGTTATTTTGTGAAGTAACAGAAGAACTGTTCTTCTAATTCTGTTTTTTTCTAGTGAAATAAATGATTTATTGGTTTTTTATTTTATTGGCATAAGGGCATTAAGGAGTTTAGAAAATTCATTATCTTGTAGTCATGTTTTTATTGTTTGTTAAGTTATTAATCTTTTTCTCTTGGAGTGTGTATTTTAGTAATACAGCATCTTACATATAGATTATTTTAATTTATTTTTAAAAAAATATTTTTAGTTGTCAGTGGACATGTCTTTATTTATTTATTTAGTTTATTTTTATGCTGTGCTGAGAATGGAACCCAAGGCCTCACACATGCCAGGAAAGTGCTCTACTACTGAGCCACAACCCCAGCCCCCCAGATTATTTTAAAAAAATATCTAAATGATATTAAAAATTTTTTTCTGATATGGGTGTTTGAACTTAGGGATACTTTAACACAGAGCTACATCCCTAGTCCTTTTTATTTTTTATTTTGAGATAAGGCCTTGATAAATTGCTGAGACTAGCCTTGAACTTGTGATCTTCCTTCTTGAGTCTCCTGAGTTGCTGGGATTACAGGTGTGAGTCACTGTGCCCAGCTGCCTTTTTTCTGATTATGAAAATAATGCATATTTATAAGTGGCAGAACTCATCATGAATTAACTTAAAAATAAATTTTAACTTATTAGCACAGGGTGAAGCTAGTGTTAGGGTAAGACTGCATTGAGGTACTTTCATATTGACCAGAAAGTTTTCTTTCCCAGAGTTTTCTCTTTCCTCCCAGCTCTTATGTCTTCTCTCCTTTTGTTGTTTTCATCCTGTCCTAAATAATAGGCTTCATCTATTCAGCAGGGGATGTAGATAACTCCTGGCCACTCTAGGCTTTCATTATAAATACATCTCTGAGACCAGAGAGGAAAAGGCTTCCTTTTTGTTAGCTTTTGTTTTTAAAACCTTGGGGAAAAGATCTGGTTTCCCATCCCTTAGATAAGAATCTAATTCTATGTCCTCAGGGACTTGAGCTGTTATAATTGGCCCCAACTTGCACATTTGTTTACTTTTGTGGTTGGGTGTGGGTGGTCTTTTGCCAGAAAGAGTTAGCATGTTGGGTAGGATCAGACACCAGTTGTTGTTGTTATAATGGTATTGATGAAAATGTGGCAGTATTGGAGAACTTAAAATGGAGCAAAGCTTTTTGCATAAGTCATTATAGTCACTTATATTTTAGTGTATTTGCTCTTTTTTTTTTTTTTTTTTTCCTTTCCTTCATGCTGGGAAATGAACTCACGGGCACTCTTCCACTGAGCTATATCCCCTGCCCTTTTTAATTTAGTTTGCACAGGGTCTGGCTAAGTTGCTGAGACTGATCTCAAACTTGAGAGATCCTTGTGCTTTAGCTTTTCAGACTCCCTGGGATTACAGGTGTGCATAACTGTGCCTGGTGGAAATTTTTTTTGCACCACGGATAGAACTGAGAGGTGCTTAACCACTGAGCCACATACCTAGCCCTTGTTTTTTTATTTTGAGACAGGGTCTTGCTAAGTTGCTTAGGGCCTTGCTAAGTGGCTGAGGTTGGTTTTTGAATTTGAGATCCTTCTACTTCAGCCTCCAAGCTGCTGGGATTATAGGGATATGCCACTAAGCCTGGCCCCAGTGGCAGTTCTTAAAATACTTATTTTTGCTTTGTTTTTGGTGTTTGGGGTTTGAACCCAGGTGTGTTTTACCATTGAGATATATATTCCTCCCCCGCTTTTTTAAAATTTTGAGACAGGGTATCACTAAGTTGCCTAGGGTGTCACTAAATTTCTGAGACTAGCCTTGATCTTGCAATCCTCCTGCCTCAGCTTACTGAGTCACTAGGATTACAGGTGTGCAGCCATAGGGCCCAGCCATTAAAATGTTTAAAATGTGTAAATGTACATGTATTCTATGTAGTTGAACACACTCACATGGATATAAATAAAAATTTATGTGTATATGACAGGTGTATATAGTTTTACATATTTTGTATAAAGGCAGCAATTTATGTGCACTTATATAATATATAGTATATATCCATTTTTTGTACAGATAGTGAAATGGTTGAGTGTGGGATACTTTGTTTATATACTAATACCTTAATCATGAATTTACGAATTTACTCATTAGCTTTGTAACTTGGGGTAAAGCATTTATCTTATCTGAGGCTCAGTTTCTTTGCATGTAAAATAAAGATAGTACTGTGACCTTATATCATGGGCATTTTTTTCTTTTTTTTAAACTGGGGATTAAACCTTAAACCCAGGGGTGCGTTTTAATCACTGAGCCACATCCCAAGCCCCTTTTTATATTTTTGGGTTTGATTTTGTGGTCAAGTAAGATAATACATTAAAGATGTTTAAAACAGTTTTTTTTTTTTTTCTTCTTCCATACCAGGGATTAAACTCAGGGGTGTTTAACCACAGAGCCACATCTCCATCCCCTTTGTATATTTTATTTAGAGACAGGATCTCGCTAAGTTGTTTAGGGCCTTGCTAAGTTACTGAGGCTGGCTTTGAACTTGCAATCCTCCTGCCTCAGCCTCCTGAGCTGCTGGGATACAGGCATGTGCCACCATGCCCAGCTAAAACAGTTTGTCATAAGTAGTACACATGAATAAATATTAGTTAATATTATAAATATTATAATGTTTACATTATACCACATTTGTGTACATTTTCTCTATATGTATTGATGTTGATTATTATTTAGACAAGTTTGCTTTTTGCATCCTACTTTTTCTTTTTTGCTAATCTGTTCGTTTATTGTATTATATATTTGAGCTTCATCAGTTTTTAGAAAACTAACAAAACTAAAGATAATATATTTTGTAACTCATTGGTGATCTTAACTTTTCTCTGAAACATGGCATTTTGGGAAAAATCTTCCCTGAATATGATTACCTTTAATCCAAAGATGTGATGGACTCATAAGGAATGGGAGATGACTAATAGCAAATCTTAATCATGATTTACAGTTCTTGGCTGGTGAGATTCATGTCTTCCGTTCCCGAATTGAAAGAATGATTGTTTGGCAAAAATGATTAACCCAGATCTCCTTGTCAGTATATAAAATGGTAGTTTTTGGTAACTCATACAAGGCATGTTAGTTCCTACCTATTAGGGCACCAATAATTTGATTCTATTATAGATAGTACATCATTTTATTTATTTATTTATTTTTTATTTTTTATTTTTTTATTTTAAAGTCAGTTTATTTCAGAAGAATTTCAGATTCAGAAGAATCTTTTACAATATAATCTACCACAGAATAAAATTCAACAAAACGTTTATTAACAACTTTTTATTATAGATAACTTATACTATATTCACAATCTATCTTGAAATGCAAATATATATATATGTATATGTATATACATATATTTTATTCATTTAGTTTTGATCCATTGAACACAAATGGAGTACAGCTATTGTTTCTCTGGTTGCACACAAAGTAGAGTCACACCATCTGTGCATTCATACATGTACACAGGGCAATGATATCTGTCTCGTTCTGTTATTATTCTTGTCCCCCCACCCTGACCCCACCCCTCCCTTCCCTCTGTGCTGTCTATCCTTCCTCCATTCTTGCCTCCCTTCCACCCTGCATTATGCATCATCATTCACTTATCAGAGAGATCATTCAGCCTTTGGATTTTTGGGACTGGCTAATCTCACTTGGCATGACAGTCTCCAACATCATCCATTTACCTGCAAATGCCATAATTTATTCTTCTTTTTGGCTGAGTAATATTCCATTAGATAGTACATTATTTTAAAAGGAAAAGTATATGCACTAGATTTTTATGAACCTCTAAAATAGAGATGATAAAGATACTTCTTATGCTGTTTGTCTTTCATAATGGTCATCTCTTGATGGATTGCCCATTTCATCATTATATACTGATCTTTTTCTTTTACAACTGTTTTTGTCTTAAATTTCTTTTGTCTAATTTTAACTGTGTTTTGCTTTGTTCAGATTATCCTTTGTTATTGTTTGTAAAGACTATCTTTTTCCATCCTTTTTATCTACTTGTGTCTTGAATTTAAAACAAATCTCTTTTATATAACTTATTGTTGGATCATGTTGTTGTTTTTAAAAATCGATTCTGTTAATCCCTGCCTTTTAATTGGAGAGTTTAGTCCATTTTCGTTTTTTGTAATTGCTGGTAAAGAAGAACTTAATCTTGTCCTTTTGCTGTTTGTTTTATGTCTTTTTTTTGTTCTTCAGTTTCTTTGTTACTACCTTCTTTTGTGTTTATCTTCTCTTTTGTGTGTGTGTGTGTGTGTGTGTGTGTGTGTGTTTGAGACAGGGTCTTGCTGTGTTACTCAGCCTTAGCCTCATCAGTAGCTGGGATTATAGGCATGTGACACTACTCTGAGGTACTTGTACTATGTATTTTAAACTTATGTTCTTCGTGTTTGTCTTGGGGGGTTACAATTAACATCTTAATTTATGACAACCTGGTTCCAGTTAACTCTAAATTAGTTTTAGCAGTACATAAATTGATTGCATTCAGGAAGCCTAGCTCTCTTTACCTGGTGGCAATTAATATACTAGAGTGATAAATTTGGGGGTAATGTTTCCTGATCTCCTTTAATGGCTAGCTTTGTTTTATGAGCAATTGAAGCATAATTGTTAAGAAGGAGCAAATTAGTTGACTACATATGGGATGAAAGTTTGTGGATGAACTTTGAACATAACAATAAAAAGGCATAGTCTAATTAAAAAAAAACTTTGCTTCTACATATCTCCATTCTGTTTTCTGTTGTTGTTATAAATTATACATATGTTCATCAACATACAAATGTAGTATTTTATGCATTTAAAAAAAATTGTATGGGAAATCCAGGCATGGTGGCAAATGCCAGTAATTCCAGGGACACTGTAGACTGAGGCAGAAAGATGGCAACTCTGAGGTCAGCCTGAGCAATTTAGTGAAACCCTGTCTCAAAATAAAAATGGAAAAGGACTGGGGTAAAGCTCAGTAGTACAGCACCTCTGGATTAAGTCCCCAGTAATGGGGGTAAAAATCATACGGGGAAAAAAGAGGTATTACAAACTCCAAATACATTTTACAGGCTTTTATATTTACCTAGGTAGTTAACCTTTACTAATCTTCTTAACTGCCTGTGTGGATTTGAGTTACTGTTTAGTGTTTTTTCCCTTTCAACCTGAAGGATGACCTTTATTGTTGCTTATAGGACAGAATTATTGGGCATATCTTATCTGTTAATATCTTAATTTCATCTTCATTTTGAAGGATAGTTTTCTGGATAATGAATTCTTTCTGATTTTGAACAATGTTACCTCACTGTCTTCTGATCTTCATGATTTCTAATTGACTGATTGAGAAATTGACTCTCTGATTGAGAAATTGACTGTGAATCTTATTGAGGATCTTTGATATGCTTTCAAGATTCTGTATTTGTATTTGCTTTCTTTTTGACACTGATTACAATGTGCCTTCATGTGGATGTCTTTGAGTATATTCTACTTTGACTTTGTTGAATTTCTTGGATGTGTATATTCATGTCCATCAAATTTGGGAAAATTTTAGTCATTTTTTTCAAATACTCTTTCTGCTCCTTTCTTTCTCCCTTCTTTCCTTTGGAACTCCTATTATGTGTTTTTGGTATGCTTTGTGGTATTCCATAAGTCTCCTAGGTTCTTTCATTTTTCTTCATTTTTTTTTCCCTTTCTGTTCCTCAGACTGGATAAACTCAGTTGACCTACTGACAAGTTAGCTGGTTATTTCTTCTAATTAAATCTGTTGTTAAAACCCTCTAGTGATTTTTTTTTGTTTTGCGGTGCTGGGGATTGAACCCAGGGCCTTGTGCTTGAGACTCAGCACTCTACCAACTGAGCTATATCCCCAGCCCTCTAGTGAAATTTTGTTTTAATTATTATAGCTTTCAAGTCCTATAGTTTTCTATTTGGTTCCTTTTTATAATTCTTTTTATCACTTTATCAGTATTCTGTATTTAGTTAGACATCATTTTCATGGTTTCCTTTAACTCTTTGACCATCTTTAAAATAGTTGATTAAAATCGTTGTTTAGTAAGTCTACAGGCTTGTTTTCTTCAGGGACAGTTTCTATTAATTTCTTCTTTTAAAAAATTAATATAATTTTTGTTCATGGATCATATATTTTGTTTCTTTGTATGCTTTCTTTTTTCGTTTGAAAACCAGACATTTAGAATATTATACTGTGGTAATTCTGGAGTTTAAATTCTTCGCCGTCCTTGGGGTTTGCTGCTTGTTGTAGTTGTTGTGTGTTTAGCAATTTGTTGTTGTTTGTTTAGTCACTGGAGGGGTTTCAGAGGTGGTCCTGGAGAGGGGGACCTCAACTCAGGCTGAGTGAGGTATTTAGAAATGTTGCAGTAAAGGATTTAAGGACGCATCACATACAGGCACAAAGAGAGATTTATTTAGGAAAGCAAGAATTTTGCACTTGAAGAGAAAGTAAGTTCAGGGTATCTCAAGAGTGATAAGCAATAACCTGGTCTGGGTTTTTACTATTTATAGAAGGACAGTAGCTAGAGGCTGAATTAGAGATAAACTCGGATCAGCATTACACACTTTTGGGCCTGTTTTCCTGTGCTTGCGCTTTGTCCTTGCATCCTGCAGCTTTCTGTGGGTATGGATGTGGGTTCTAGACCCTGGGCTAGGTTGCTCACAAGTTGCTTGTTTTGCATTCCAATGTTCCATGTGCACTTATCTTTTGAGATTCAAGGTTTTTTTTGTTTTTTCCTTTTATCTCCAAATTCCTATCAATGTTTTTGAATGAATTTGGTTAAGTCTGAAATATTTTATTCTATGTGACCACTGAAGCCTCTGTTCTGATAGTTTAGTGGTGAACTAATCAAATAATGAGTTTTGACTGATTTTTTTCCCCTGATTAATCATTCTCTTGGTCACTGCAAGCTATTGATATGAAGAATTTGGAGATAGTTGATTCTGACCATTTTTTGCCCGTTTACATGTTGGTTTTGTGGAGGGGTGGAGTTTTGGAGTTTCCCATCCTGCCATTTTTGCCTCTGAGTTTTGAGAAACCACATTCACTCATTGATCCAGTTAATATTTATTGAGTTCTTCCTGTGTTCCAGGCACTGCTGGGGCTTGCACATATGCAGCATTCAAAATAGTGAGCTTCCTGGCAAAGCCTGAAGGCAAGGGGGACAGAAAACTGACATTTGCTGATGGCCATGACCATTCTTAAGTAGTATCTGACTTTTATTTTCATAAAGAATTCCTAGTGATCAGAGAAGTTGAGCATCTTTATGTCTATAGATCAGTCTCATTTTCTCTGCTATTAATTGGAAGCTCCTAAACTTTGTCTTTTTTTCCCTAATTTTTTAAATACTACTAATCTGTAGGAATTCATCTGTCATGGATATTAATCTTATGTTAATTTTCAAAACCACATTTTCCCATTTTATCTTTTTGTTTTTTGACTTATTAAATCATGTTGCAAGTTCTTATGTTACCGAAAGCTCTGTCCTTTTCCCTGATGTTCAATAACCAGGACAAAGTTTTGAGAAAAAGGAAAAAGAAGTTTTATTGCTTTGTTAGCAAAGGAGAAACACAAGGGACTCTTGTCCCAGAGGCTGTGCTTCTGCCCAACAGGGGGAAGAGGGGATTTTTAAAGAGGTGATTCAAAGGCTACTTTCCATGTGTTCTCTGACCAGAGTTATAATTCAGTTGTTAATTTGGGAGATGGTCATTTCTGAGATCTTCTGGTACCATCCCCAAAGTCTGAATTGCTTCTTTCCCATGGTGGGTGTGTGCTCAAGGACAGGGAACTCTGCCTAGGATGGGGAGAAAGATAATTCTGTTTCCCCTGATATGAGGGAGGGGTAGGGAGAGAGGAAGAGAAAGAAGCATGTCCTTTTCAAAATAAGTTGCAGTGGTAGAGAAGCAAGGGCTATATTGAAAGCATAAAGTAGACCACTTTTACACTTGTACAGAAGTATAATAGTTTATTGTAAAATCGACTAGTCTTTTTTTTTTTTTTTTTTGTAGCATCTGAATTCATGTCTTCCTTAAAAAGTCTCTCTTGCTGGGCACAGTGGTGCACACCTATAATCCTAGTGACGCAGGAGGCTGAGGCAGGAGGATTGTGAGTTCAAAGCCAGCCTGAGCAACTTAGCGAGGCACTTAGCATCTCAGGGAGACCCTGCCTATAAATAAAATATAAAAAAGTGCTGGGGATGTGGCTCAGTGGTTTTGCACCCTGGGTTCAATCCCCACTGCTCGCCCCCCCCAAGTCCTTCTTTACCTTGAAATTGTAAAAGTATTATTATGTATTTTTTTTAGCTATATAGTCTTCCTTTCCTTTTCCTTTCCTCTCCTTTCCACCGTGCCCCAGCCTATAGTATTGATTTCTTAATTGAAAAGTATTTAGATAATTATAGACCCATATGCAGTTGTAAGAAATAATAGAGAGATCCCATGTGCTCTTTACATGGTTCCTTTTCATGGTAACATCCTAGAAAACAGGGTGTGATATTACAGTTAGCATCTTAGCATTGGTTCAATACAGCAATGTTCTTCAGATTTCTACAACTTTTAGCTGGGTGCAGTGATGTGCCTGTAATTCCAGTGATTTGAAAGCCTGAGGGGAAGGATTGCAAGTTCAAGGCCAGCCTCAGCGGTGTAGTAAGATGGTGTTTCAAATTAAAAAATAAAAAGGACCAAGGATGTGGCTCAGTTGCAGAGTGCCCCTAGGTTCAATCCCTAGTACCAGGGATTGAAAAAATTTTTTTTACAGTTTCACTATAGTCATTTGTATGTATTTCTGTGCAATTTTATTTCGTAGGTGTGTTAATTCATCACAACAGCCGATACAATGAAAGTTTCATCACCACAAGAATCCCTTGTGTTGCTCTTTTATGAGCATATCAACCTCCTTGATTCCCACTCTCACCTCTGGCAACCACTTATGAGTCTTGTGTTTTGAAATTTTGTCATTTCAAAATTGTTATATAAATGAGGTCATATTATCTTGCCTTTTGGGAATCTGGAGGTATACCTAGGTTGTGGTAGCAATAGTTATCCCCTTTTTAAAAATTTTTTTTTAGTTGTCGATGGACTTTATTTTATTTATACACAGTGCTGAGAATTGAACCCAGTGCCTCATACATACTAGCGCTCTACCACTGAGCTACAACCCTCACCCCTAGTTATCCCTTTTTATTGCTGAGTAGTACTCCATGGTATGATGTACCACAATTATTTAGTCATTCACTTTTTTTTTTTTTTTTTTTTTTTTTTTTTTTTTTTTTTTTTTTTTTTGTGGTGCTGGGGATCGAACCCAGGGCCTTGTGCTTGCAAGGCAAGCACTCCACCAACTGAGCTATATCCCCAGCTAGTCATTCACTTTTGAAGGATATCTGGTTGTTTCCAATTTTTGCTCTGGTGTAAGAAGAAATCGTATTTGGTTTTGGTCCCTGATTCTTGGAATGGGGCTCCTAAAATCCTTGGAATTTCCAAGTGACAGGAGTGATGGAAGCATTCTTTGTTATTCATAACAAACCCCTTTCAGCATAGCTGAGTTTATTGTAATGAGATGATTCCTGGTGGGACCCCACATAGCTTCAGAGTGGGGCTGGTCACTGGAAAGGTCAAGCCTTGCTAACAGGGTGGTGATAACTTTCAGTTTCACTCTCCAACCTCTGAGCAAGGGAGGGGGCATAGAGATTGAGGTCAGTTACCACTGGCCAAAAAGACTATGTATGCAGAGGGGGGAAAAATGCCAATCATAAACCCTACATCAATCAACAACCCTGCTTGTATCGATAGACTCTGACCCCAAATTTCATATCATACAAATCTTATTTGGGCTTCTAACATACTCGTCCATTGTTTCTGACACTACTCAAAATGTAAAAAGTAGAAATTAAATTAAAAAAATTTTTTTTAGTTGTAGGTGGACATAATATCTTTATTTTATTTTATTTTTATGCGGTGCTGAGGATTGAACCCAGTGCCTCACATGTGGTAGGCAAGTACTCTACCACTGAGCTACAACCCCAGCCAGAAATGAAATTTTAAAAAAAGTGTGGAGAAGTCTTCCAGGTTGGTGAACACATTGAGGATATCAAGTCTAGTGAGGATATAGAAACTTCATGTGTCCCCTTCCCTCCATGTCATATCTTGCCATATGCATCTCTTCCATTTGCTTGTTTTTTGAGATGTATCTTTAATAATAAATCAGTAATCATAAGCAAAGCGTTTTCCTGAGTTCTGTGAATTGTTGACTTGGGTGTGGGGCGCATCATGTGAACACCCGAATTTGTGGTCCTGGGCAGATGTGTGGGCACCCCATTTGGGACTGTTGTCTAAAGTAGGGAATAGTCTTGTGAGACTGACGTTTAACTTTTGGACCCTGACGCTAACTCCAGGATATAATATTAGAATGAATTAATTGTGGAACACTGGTAGGTGTCAGAGATTTGGTATTGAAGATACCAGGTATTTAATCTCAGAAATTTGAATTAGCTACTATGAATAAGATTGCTATGAAAACTTGTGTGCAGATTTTTGTTATTTTTTCCCCCACAATTAGTTGTCATTTCTTTGGGATAAATGCCCAGGAGTATATTTGTTGCATTGTATGGTAAGTGTACTTTTAATTTTTTTTTGGGGGGGGGGGTGATGGTGCTAGGGATTGAACTCAGGTTCTTGCACATGCTAGACACACAGTCTACCACTGAGCCATATCCTAGGCTGTATGTTTAATTTTTTGAGAAGCAGTTATTTTATTAGAAAGTAATTGTTTAGTTATTCCCAAGTGGCTGTATTGTTTTATATTCCCATCAGTGATGAATTGTGATCTCATTTCTCTGCATTCAGCATTTGGTATTGTCACTTTTTAAAAATTTAAGCCATTGTGACATGTAGTGACATCGTAGTACTATTATGATTTGATTTTAAGTACATTTTACTTTAATATTGTTCTACAGAGTAACTAGTTTATTATTTATACCACATTTATCAGTTTTATGGTTGCTGCCCATTTACATTTTCAGTGAGATGGCCTGTTGCCCTCCTACAGACTGCCAATACTTACAAACGTTTCTTGTCAGGTTGGGTGATGATATTAACAAATTCGATGTTCCGGTACTCTGTAAGGAAATATGTCAACATGAGAAAGATGTGTAAAACCCACTGAACCAATATTTTTCAAATGATCAGCGCCTGATGTTACAAAATCACATAAAAGATTCATTTGATGTGCAAAATGGACTAATTGATTTTAATCTAGCAGAGCACAAAAAGTTTACTGATATTCAGATTCTACATTGTAACTCCCCTTTAAGAAAAACAACTTGTTCCCTATATGAGAACACCTGCAGTTAATTGGCCCCAGAGTGGATGCTCAGCAAATACCCAGACTGATGAGATTTACACCCAAAGAATGAATACTTGCTCAAGGTGGTAGTGGGAGGTGAGCCTGCTCAGCATGGCATCATTAATTCAACAAGCAACAGGAGTCTTCACCTTGAAAACAGTAAGCAAGGGATGTGGCTCAGTGGTGGTGCGCTTCCCTAGCACACATGAGGCACTGGGTTCGATCCTCAGCACCATGTTAAAAAAAACAAACAAAAAACCTAAAGGTTAAAAGAGAAAATTAGTGAGCAAAGGACGGCTGGACATTTGGAGAGGTTGTATGTTTGTTTCTCAGTGTTTACAAATATTAAGTACTTTTGACACAACATATACTTTTAAATTTTTTAACCTTTTTCTAAAGCTTGTAGTAAAAATAATGCCCTCAGTTCTATGCATATAAGATTCACTATAAACAAACAAATATCAATAGAATGTACAAAAAATTAGAGAAAGGTACATTTGTTGGGTACATTTTTTATGCTTGTCCAGTAAACTAGGATAAATCTTAGAGCACATTTTTTTAAGGAATATTTTTGTAAGTTTTCTAAAAATATGTTGTGCAGTGGTATGAAAAATGATCTTGGACCACTTTGTAATTGTAGATTCCAATCAATAAAATTGAAGATATGCTCAAAAACAGAAAGAAATACACCTTGTTTGAGATTGTATCACTGTGTGTGTATCTGAAAAGTCTTCAAAAAATATTTTGTACTTTTTAAGTGCATATGTGTGAAGCTGGGTTTTCTTTATCTGAAACTACACAGTTCCATAGATTGGATACAGAAGCAATTACAAAATCCAGATGTCTTTTGTTAAGCCAGTTATTAAAGAGACATGCGCAAATATAAAACAGATTCTTCTGTTTTTTTGGGGGTGGGGGTTGGGGGGCATATAGTTATTTTTCCTAAGACATATTCTTTAACTTGTAGTGGGTTTATTGTTCATTTCAAATGAAGTAATATTTTCAAATGTCTGTTTCAGTTTTTTCTAGCTTTATTGAGGTGTAACACTGACATTGTATACATTTAGGACATATAAACAATTGATCTTGATATACCTGTGATGTTTTGATGTAGGCATATGCTGTGAAATGATTACTTCAATCAAATTAATTAACATATTCATAATCTCCCAGTTACCTTTTTTATGGTAAGAACGTTTAATATCTCTCAGCAAATTTCAGATATACATTAGAGTACATTGGTGTGTCCCATATACACTATAGTGTAGTCATCAGGCTGTCCATGTTCTTTTGTAGCTCTCTGAGTTTCTTTAGGGTGATGACTTTGCATCCAGTCAGTTCATGGATCTCTGCTTCTTTAAGTTTGCTTAGTGATGATTGATTTTGTTCCTTTGAGGATGTCATGGTTTTCCTGTTTATTTATAATCTTTGTTGCCTTACTTTGGTGACTGCATTTGAAGAAGGAGTTACCTCTTTTAGACTTTACAGGGAAAGCCAGTCAATATTCAGCCCATCAAGAGATTTTAGGCTGGTGGCTAGCTGACTGGTGTGCAAGTGGCTCGTTGCTGGCGTCCTTCGTAGCTTGACTTGGTTCCTGGATCAGCAGTTGAATATGCCTGGCACCTGAGTTCAGGATCAGGCCTGTGCCTGGGTCACTGGGTGTGGGCCTGGATCCTGGGCTTGTGTGACCAGCGCCATCCTGTGCTATTATCTGTTGGGTTGGGCCTAGATCTGGGATCCATGGCAGCCAACCAGGTGCTGGGGTAGGCATTGTTCCTATGAGGTAGCTAGCCTGTCTACCTGACTGAGACCAGTTGTGGTTGTCTGATACTGCATCTGATGGAGCCCGAGTTTGTTGGGGCAAGCCTCATGGCTGGGTCCATACAGGCGGACCTGTTCTGAGGGGGCCATCCTGGCACCAGAGTCTATTGGAATTAATCTGGAGCCTAGGGCCTTGGGGGTAATATGACACTGTCCTTTATACCTTCTTGAATGCATCCTTTCTTATTTCTGTGATTCATGTTGGTGCTGTAGCCTCTCACCCGGATTCTGTAGCTCTTGTTTTTTTTTTTTCCCCCCCGGTGCTGGGGTTGAACCCAGGGCCTTGTGCTTGCAAGGCAGGCACTCTACCAACTGAGCTATATCCCCAGCCCTCTTTAGCTCTTGTGAAGGTACTTTTGTGAGTGAACAGTTGTTCAAATTGATGTGTCTGGGAAAGGATGAGTGTCATTTTGCTGATGTCATTCTGTTTTAATTTCTAGTACCGTATGTGTTGATATATGCAATCCATATAAACAAAAGTTTTTTGGTGTTCTCAGTAACTTTTAATAGTGTGAAGTCATTGTGTGTCAAAAAAGTTAGAGAACTGCGAGTTTAGATGAAAGGGTACTGAAGAAACATGGCAATGAAATGTAATGTAATTCTGGACTGGATCTGCTCCAGGAGGAAATGACAGTGTCCTAAAGAACATTATTGGAGCAATGGACAAAATTGAAATATGGATTGCAACTGAGTGGTAGAGTGCTGACCTGTCATGTGCGAGGCACTACCAGGGTTCAGACCCTAGTTTTGCCCTGCCCGCCAGGGACTGCAGATTAAATTGTAATTGTGTCTAAGTAGATTTCTTGAATTTGGTAATAATATTGTAATTATGTAAGAAAAAGTACATGCTACTGTTTTAAGGGCACTTAAGGTAAGTGTGAAACCTACTTACTTTAGAAAAACAGACATATATACATTTATTTAGAAGGAGAATGAAAAGACAAATATGGCAAAAATTTCAAATTGAATTCTGTATAAAGAATGTATAGGTGTTCTCTGTGCAATGTGTAATTATTTCAAAATAAAATTAAACAAATTATAAAGTAATGTAATGAGTATCTTCCAAGAATTTTTACAAATTTATTAGTGACTGCTTTATTATGTTTATGAATGACTGAAAGTTTTGAGCAATTGAAGACACTCGAACTAAGTACCTTGGAATTTTTACTGCTTTTCAAAGAACACTCTTTGGGCTCTGCTGCCCTCTAGTGACTTTTATGGCTATGTGCAGATTCATTCTGCAAGTGCTGTAACTTGGGAGTTTAGAGCACTGTAATGATAATCATCATCATCATAATAGTTATTATTATTAATAGGGACAGGGTCCCACTAAGTTATCTAGGCTGTCCTTGGACTTGTGATCCCTCTGTCTTAGCCTTTTAAGTATTTGGGATTATAGATGTAATCATCAATTAAAAATAACTTAAAATATTTTTAAGTTATATTTTAATAATGTAAAATATTTTTTTTAAGTGGTAGTAGTGGTGGGAACACTACCATGCAGCCACATGTATTGCCTGTTTTTTTCCTTTGAGTTTCTGTCTTTGATGCTGGGGGATTGAACCTAGGGCCTCTACCACGGACACAGCCATAGCTTTTCTTTTTTCGTAGTACTGGGGATTGAACTTGTGCATTCTATTACTGACCTACATCCCCAGCCCTTTTAATTTTTGAGACAGATTCTCACTAAGTTGCTCAGGGTGGCCTTAAACTTGTGATCCTCCTACCTCATCCACCTGAGTCACTGGGATTATGGGCCTGTGCCACTGTTCCCAGACCTGGCCTTAATTTTTAAAGGACGTTTTTAAAATTAATGTTAGAATTCTAGTCCAACAGTGTTTTTCAGGACCTTAAAGTATCATTCATTTGTTCTTTTTTTTTTTTTTTTTTCGGTTCTAGTGAGTGGTGCTGGGGATTGAACCCAGGGCCTTATGCTTACAAGGCAAGCACTGTACCAACTGAGCTATATCCCCAGCCCCATTCATTTGTTCTTTGATATATCTTCTTTGTTAAAAAAGTAAACTCTTGGTCCTGGTCTTACTGTTGTTCTTTGAAGGTAATGTGATTTTCCTTGTGACAGCTTGTAATATTTTTCCTTTATTTTTAGTTTTCAGCAGTTTTATTGTGATGTGCTTAGGTGTTGTTTTCTTTACATCCTCCTGCTTGGAGTTTGGAGGGCTTGATGTTTTTCATTAGTTTGGGGGAAATATGTGGCTATGGTGTCTTTTAGTATTCCTTATGTCCGATTACCCAAGAAGAAACCTTTTCAGAGAAGTCACAAATTCAGAACTATTCCCATAATATCACTAAGATGACATTTGCTCTTTTTATTTGTATTTGTACAAGGTAATATGGTGGAGTCTCCCAGAGATCATATGATATGTGAAGATATTATCTTAATGGTGAATGTAATTTATGCTTGTATATTCTTTATTTTTTTTAGAAAAATGAAAGCTGATTTTTATTTTATCATCAACAGCCATTCTTTAAACATGAATATGTATATGTAATATTCTATGTACACATCAGTTTTTAACGTTCATTAATAAAGGTTAAATATACAACATACATCCTTTAAAAATAGTCAAAATGCAAACTTAAAACTCTAAGAAAGCTTTTGAAAAATTTGTTTTTGTAGTTGTAGATGGACATCATGCCTTTATTTTGTTTATTTTTTTATGCGGTGCTAAGGATTGAACCTAGTGCCTCATACATGTTAGGCAAGCACTCTGCCACTGAGCTCCAGCTCCAGCCTGCAAACTTAAAACTTTAAACGAAAGTCTCAACTAATTAAAAAACAGGTTTGTGTGGGTATCATTTGTAGAACACAGTTAATTTAAACATTTTCATTTTGGTTGCACATGAAAAAAGCAGCAGTAGAAAATAAAGTCATTGAAGGTTGTTAAATAGCAGAGTAGGCAGTTTTGTCATGCAGGAGAAGCAGTATTAAATATTAGTCTTCAAAAAAAAATCCACATTTAAAATTATTTAGTTCAAGTCACAGAATTTTTTTCAGTATAAAACCTAATGCAGTGCATGATAGCTGCCTTAGATGGTCTGTTTAAAAGGACAACATCCCCTCAGAGTATAACTTTACTGATTTTAGTACACAAAAGAAATCTTAAGAACAAGAACATGATTAAAAAGAGGGAAGAGGAACCAAGGAAAGAAATAAAAGCAAAAATAAATGATAATAATTAAAGTCACTAAAAAACTGCATTCTCAGTCATTGTAGATTACTATCTTCTGTTTGCTTGTGTATTTTTATGTTTACATTTTGTTCAGTTTTAATTTTTTTCTTTTTCTTTTGTACTGAAGATTGATCCCAGGGGTGCTTAACCACTGAGCACACTCCAGCCCTTCTTATTTTTATTTTTATTTTTTTGAGACAGGGTCTCGCTAAATTTCTTGTGGCCTCGCTAAGCTGCCAAGGCTTGTCTTGAACTTTGCAATTCTTCTACCTCAGTCTCCTCAGTTGCTGGTATTATAGGCATGCACCACTGTGCCTGCCTCTTCAGTTTTAATTTCTAATATGGCAAATATCAATAAATAATAACATATAAAAGTTCTGGGGAAACCCAATATTTTTAAGAATATAAAAATATTGTTGGGCTAAAAAAGCTTGAGACCTGGTTGGTTAGGTCTCTTAACCATATGTCCCCAGTGTTTCGTGTTTCTTACATTCTTCTGTATTTTACATCTTTTCTCCTTCTTGTGACTAGATGTGGACATTTTGTGTTTATTTATTTTCACTTGTCTTGGTGGTAAATTATCAAATGGAGTTCTTAATTTAAAAATTTAATAAGTAGTATTTTTCAGTTCTGAATTTTCTTCTCAGTTTTTAATAAACATAAATTGTAAGAATTTGGTCAATTCTCCATTGTATAATCTATTTTGACCATCATCTCATACTTTTTCTTGTCCTATCAATTGTAACCATTTTAAAATCCCTATCTGATAAGTTCAGTATCTGCGTTATCTGTGAATCCTGATTTTTTAGTTATCTGATCCTCTCTTGGTATGCCTGGTAATTTTGTACTGAACAGTTAAAAAAATTGTGGAGGCTCTGGATGATATTTTCCTTCCAAAGAAAAGGTTTACCTTTTTTTGGTAAGGCAGGTGGTATGACACTGATCTTAATACATGAGGGACTGACCTGGTAATCTAGGTTTAGGTTTTGGTAAGGCTGTGACTGTCTCTGGTTCTTTACTACCTTACAGTGTTATCTTCTAGACATTTCCTGAGATCCTGGAGTGATGCTTAGGTCCCTTTCCTCGGCTGGATCCTGGATCTGTTTTTTGTTTCCTCTTTGACTCAAGACTCCCTAAAACTGTTCTGTTTCTCTGGGCTATTTGCTTATCTTCTTAGTTTGTAGCTTAGTAATTTGGCAAATGTGAAAATTATGAGTGTTTTGGTTTTTTTTCTCATTTTTCTTTGGCAGGATTCTAATTCTTCTTTGTTTTCTTTCTGCGCTGGGTATTGAACCCAGGACCTCATGCATGTTAGTTAAGTACTATACTACTGAGCTACACTGTCCTTCTAATTTCCTAAGTCTCTAATTTGAATTACTTGAATTCCATAAAACTGTAAAAAGCTGATTTCTATGTCTTTTAGTCATGGCATTCTGCTTGGTCACTTTGCTGGGAATTTCGCTCTCTTGTGTGTAGATTTGGCAAATGCCTTGGAGGTAGAAAAAATTGACTCTTGACTCATCCTCATTGTTCCTCCTGTCCATTGTTTGTTCCCTTAATTCCTGGGGTCTCAACAACTCTGTAAGTTAACCAAGAAAGAACATCACAAATAGGTCTGCAGAAGGCCTGGCTAGTTATCAGTTTCGCTTGGAGCAGGAGAAAAGAGCTTCAAGACAAAGATTTCCAGGAAAGGGAGAGTCCAATAAGAAAGGAATGGTAATCTTCATATACAGTCTGGTTTATAAGTGAAGAGTATTTACATAAAGTAGTACAAATGTTATTTATTGACTTTCAAAGACAAAGTATGGCCAATCCATGAAAAACAATTATGATTATGGAACAGAATGTATATGCTATCAACCCTTTCAATGCAAAATCCATTTCTACCCTTGAGAGAGGCAGAAACAGGGAAAAAGAGAAAGTAAGGGAGTGCTAATGCCCCATTTTGCACTGTTCAGATTTTGTTGTTAATGATACAAGAAAGAAAAGCATGGATGTATTATTTACATTATTAAAGTAATATATATTTTTTTCTTGTACTGAAGATTACACCCAGGAGTGCTCTGCCACTGAGCTATGTCCCCATTATTTTATTAAAAAAATTTTTTTGAGACAGGGTCATGCTAAGTTCTTAAGACTAGCCTTGAACTTGCCATTCTCCCGCTCAGCCTCTTGAGTCCTTGGGATTATAGGCATGTGCCATAGCACCTGACTGAAATAATCTTTAGAAGAACTAAAAGTGGTTTAAGTATATTGAGAAGAGAGGTAGAAGAATGATATGGCATGATGAGTTATGATGTGGTGTTGATCAATTATACCAGGAAGTGAATGATATCTAAAATTGATAAAAGGAAAATAGCAATGTTATTATATTACTTAAAGACATGGATTTATCTCCAGAAAATTGAAAATGGAAATATTTTTAAAAATTCCAATTGTTTTTCTCAGGAAAATTGGAATGGGAAACTCAAGATGCTGAGAGATCCTGTAACGGGATAAAGATAAGCAACAAAACGACACTAATGTACTACTCCAAAGAATGATAGCACCAACCTGGCATGGTGGCACATTCCTGTTATTGCAGCAATTCTGGAGGCTAAGACAGGAGGATTGCAAGTTTGTAGGCAGCCTGGACTATTTTGTGAGACTGTTTCAAAAGTAAAATAAAATAAAATAAAATAAAATAAAATAAAATAAAATAAAATAAAATAAAATAAACTGAACGTCTGGGGATGTAACTCAGAGATAGTATGTTCTGGGGCTCAATCCTAGTACTGAGAAAAAGAAAAAAAAAATGATGGTAACTGTAAGCACAAAAGTACGGGAAGCAGACCTCAACAGATTCAGAGAAGCCTTTATTCCTTCGCAGACTCAGGCGCCATTGGGACCCATTTTCTGGATGGGAAAATGGCCCACAGTTACAGAGGAGATTTTGGTTTTATAGGCTACAATGATGTAATCGTTGGAAGCCATGTATGTGCAGTTTTGACCGTCAGGTGTTAGTTGAGCAGGTTAAAACTTTAATTTAGGAGGGTGGTTGTAAAAAAGGTTAAAATTCATTGTTGTCTAAGAGTCCAGACTCAGAGGGATGAGTGCTCAAATCTTGCCCTTTGGTATTTGCTGTACTTCTGTTTAGGACTAATTTTTTTTGTTTGTTTGGAACCCGGGAATTGAACTCAAGGACACTTAGCCACTGAGCCACATCCCCAGCCCTATGTTGTATTTTATTTAGAGACAGGGTCTCACTGAGTTGCTTAGGGCCTCACTAAGTTGCTGAGGCTGGCTTTGAACTCGCGATCCTCCTGCCTCAGCCTCCTGAGTCACTGGGATTACAGGTGCGCGCCACCCTGCCCGCGCCACTCTGCCCGGCCTCAACATCCTTTCAATCAGAGATATGCAAATCAAAACTACACTGAGATTTCATCTCATCCCCATTACAATGGCAATCATCAAAAACACAGATAACAATAATTGCTAGTGAGGATGTGGGGAAAAAGGTGCGCTTATCCTTTGTTGGTGAGAGTGCAAATTAGTATAACTATACTGGGAAGCAGTATGAAGATTTTCCAAAAAACTCAGCAGACATGCAACCACCATATGACCCAGCCATCCCAATTATTGGTACTTATCTAAAAGAACTAAAATCAGCACACAGTAGTGATATATGCATACCATAGCAGCACAAGTTATGCCCGTTAGCCAAGTTATGCAACCAGCCTATGTGCCCTTCACTAGATGAATGGATTAAAAAATATGTATATACATAATGGGGTTCTACTGAGCCATAAAGAAGAATGAAATTGTGTTATTTGCTGGAAAATGGATGGAAGTGGAGAACATCTTGCCAAGTAAAATAAGTCAGACTCAGAAAGTTAAGGGTCAAATGTTTTCTCTCATATGTGGAAGCTAGAGAGAAAAAGAGAACAAAAAGGGATATTGCAAAAATAGAAGGGAGATGAGTAGAGCAGAAGTAGGGTACCAAGGGTGAGGGATGAGAAGAGGAAAAGGGGTAGAAATGGGGAATGAGATCAAATTATACTAGGTGCATGTATAAATATACCACAATGCATTCTAATTTTGTACATAACTATAATGCATCAAGTAAAAAGAAACATATAATAGAAGGAATACCAGTAGAGTAAAGGAGGAGATCAGGAGAAGGGAGGAGAGGAAGGAAGAGGTTGTACTGGAGTTTAACATAGAGAAAACTATCTATGTTATATGCTGCATTAGTCAGGGTTCTTCAGAGAAACAGAATAACAGGAAGTATGATTATAAAAAAGGGATTTATTAGATTGGCTTACATGACCAGAAGCTGGATAGTCCACAATGGTCTGCAGACAAGAGACCTAGAAGAACCAGTAGCTGTGCAGTCCAAGAGGTGGAAGCCCCGAAACAAGAGGGATCAACAGTACTACCGTAGTCCAGAACTGAAGGCTTCTGGAAACTCCCTAGAGAATCATTGGTAGAGTCTGCTTTGGAAGAGTGAAGAAGCCAGAATCCCATATCCTCAGACCATCAAAGCAGCAATCAAGAACCTGTTCAAGACGAGTCCAGCTTGCAACTTTTCCTGCTTCCTTGTTCTTCCAACTTTTATTCCATCCAAGCTACCATCCTATTGGATGGTGCTGCCCATGCTCAGGGAGGGTCTCTACTTCAGTTGTCTATCCTACATTCCTAGACACACCCTCATCCACACACCCAAAAGCCTCTTAATTCATAGGCAGCTCTTAATCCAATCAAGTTGGCCTTTGAACTTGATCCAATCAAATTAACCATTACCTATGCATTCACTGATAGGTCAAAATGAACTCCTTTTATGTATTACTGTAATGCACTAAAAATAAAAAAGCAGGAAAGGAGGAAATAATTTACATTAATATAATTACCTATATAAATAGGTTTAAATCTGCTATTTTTGTGTTTTGCATTTGTCCTATGGATTCTTTCTTACTTTATTTCTTTTTTGTTATTCTCCTTAACTAAATTAGAATAACCAGATTTTTTTTTGTTAGGGCTCCACTATTGGCTTATTAGGTATACCTTCTTACTTGTGGGTATCCCTCCTCACCCTCCATGGTTGCTCTTGGTTTTACAATAGGCACTTTTACTTTATCACAATCTATCATCAAATGATATCCTGCCTCTTCACATATAGGTATTCTTATAACTTTTTATTATAATAAAATAAAGTATTTATTTTATTGATAAATATTTATTATTTATTAATAAATTCAGTAACTGTTATTTCCCCCATTGATCTTTTTTTACATTTATATTTTTAAGTTGTAGATGGACACAACCTTTATTTATTTTTATGTGGTGCTGAGGATTGAACCTAGTTGCCTCACATGTGCTAGGCAAATATTCTACCACTGAGGCCCAACTGCAAGCTCCCATTGATCTTTTAATTTTCAAATTAATATAAACTTTACCCTCTACATGTTATGAATTTTTCAATTCATTGATAGTTTTTAAAAGTTATCTTTTAAAGAAATTTTAAAAATGCTGTAAAATGTGTTTACCCATGTATTTGCCATTCCATGTGCTCATTATTTCTTTGCACAGATTCAGATTTTGAGCAGATTTTATGTTCTTTTTGCCTAAAGGACTTTTTTTTTTTAAAAAAACCTTTTTTATGGTGGAGGTCTGCTGCAATAAATACTCTAAGATTTTGTTTGTCAAAAAATATTTTTATTTTCAGTTTTGAGGGATATGTTTGCTGCATATAGTATTCTAGATTTACATTTTTTTCCTTTAGCACTTTAATGTTTTATTTCCATTGTTTTCTTGCTTACATAGTTTGATTGCAAAATCTGCAGTCATTCTTTGTTTCTATGTGTTTTATGTGTTCAATCCCTCCCGATTTTGCTTTTTCTGCCTTTGTGTTTAAGATTTAGAAATTTTGTTCTTTACCATTGGTTTTCAGCCACTCCAGCTGTTTCTGACTAATCTATTTTCACTCTGAACATTTATTTATTTTTCATTGCTATGTCACCTAAATTTACAGATTTAAACAGTATGTTAATTTCCATACAGGTTTGTAATTACTTTAAATTGTGATTTCTTATGTATATACATACTAATTATAGCATCAGCTCCCTTGAAGGGAAACATTCTTGTCTTTGTCTCTTTAGTAAATTCTCAATAAATACTTATTAAAGAAACCCAATGTAGGAAATTGTCCGAATCACCTGGTGTATACAATATTGTTAAATTTCTGAGAAATTTGCTTATTTTACTATTTAATAGTCAAAGTTTTCCTGTCTTTTGAAAGTTTATTTTTCCTACTTTGTCTATCTTAAACATAAAAATGTTGCCCCTACTTTCCCTTATTAAATAAATAACCAAGCTATTTCATACATTGGAAAAGTAGAATGTGGTAGTGATATTTTATAACTTTGGGAAATTGTATTAATATGACCATTTGAAGGCATAATTTACTAGTGAGCAGTTTTTATCCTCAGTGATAATTGGAACCATATTAAATCATCACTTTGTTGAGTTTAGAGTTGATCTGCATTGGGTATATGATTTTCTGACAAAATTATCTGACTCACGCCAGATTGATCTATTGAAAATAGATGAGTAATGAAAATGTGCATTAGGCCAAAGGTAGCTATCCAACAAGTTTTAATTGTAGATCATTTCTAAAAGGAGTACAGTTTACTTTCCCTACAGTTTCCCATTGTAATTTCTTAGTTTCTTTTATTGAGCTAGTCATGCAGTTTTAGTCATCTTTCTTCAGAAAGATGTCTTAATACATTAAACTATATCATTAGGTATTTATGTTATTGAAGTAGTCTTTCTTCAACTATTTTATTTTTTGAGTTTTGTTGTCACTCATTGTGCTCAATTTTATTTTCCTTGTTTAGGACTTTTTTTCTCAAATCTATCCATATAGATGTCTTATTCTTATTTTTCAGAGTCTAAAAAATAATATCAGTTAGTGTCATTTGTGTAGTTGAACATATGTTTGATTTCTTGGTCCAGATAAAAAGTACAATTATTGAAGAGAGTGGATACTAACATGACTCCAAATAGAGACAATTAATGACAAAAGTGAGGCCTTTAGCCAAGACTGTGACCATCACTAAACTGATCCTATCTTGGCATGCAAAGGACTCTGTAGCAAGGCTCACGGTGATATGCCAGGGCAGTCTGTTTGGAGCATGACCCAGATTATTGCTCTGGATGTTAACATTTGAAAATGATTTCTTGGTGGAGCATCTGTGACCTCAGAATTATGAATTGTCTTACAATTTCTTTTCAAGGGAAAGAACACATGAGAGGGAGGGTAAACAAAATATTTTGTTTATAATTTGCTGTAAAGATGATTTATTACAGTTTAATATTAAACAGCTCTGTAGGCCTAAAATTTATCTCACTTGGTTCTAACTGGTGTTTCTCTCTGACACATGGTGTGAATCAACTGTCCTTCCAACTTGAAAGAGCAGAGTTCGCTGACGCAACTCCTTTGTTCTGTGGAATTGTTTCCATTGTGCCTTCAAAAGGGAGGGACATTAAAAGCTTTGGCTCATGGCAAACTTTTTCCAAGTTGGACTCAGTTGGGGGGCTGAATATTGGAAGTGAGGTTGGTGATTTCTTCTATTTCCTAGAATTTTTTAAAAGGCTGAATGTTAACTTTTTCAAGTCTCTATTTGACTTTGATTAAACATCCCTCCTTCCCGCTTAAAAATGGAAACCAGAAAATCTTAGGTTTTATATGTTCATGCTTTCCAGGATTTTCCTTTCTTAGATCCTAGAGTTGCTTGGATTTCTGCCTTCCTCCATAGTGAATTTTCTTTTGTAAAAAAATCTTCCTGTACCTCCTTAACAAAAGGAAACATGGAAATGGAAGTTAAAATCATTGTCCTGAAAAATCTTAAGACTGAGAAAATGAACTATGATAGTAACAGCTAGTAAACTGTAGATTCAGAATATCAACGGAATATTATAGCAATATATAAAAACAAAGGAAAAGATTTTTGACTGTAAGCTCAATATGCAGCATACTATAACTCTCAAAACTGGATAAACTTTATGTTAGGATGTTTTAAGAAAAGCCAACTACCATGATTAAAGGAGCTAGGCCTTATATTCCTAGTCTGGCCATGCTTGATTTAAAAATTGTTAACATTTATAGTCTGCTATCTGTGTGCCAGGCACTGATGTGGATGCTTTACTCATCCCATTTAATTTTCTCACAGTGACTGCATGAAGTGGTTGCTGTTATTATTTGCATTTTGCTAATGTGGAAATGATACCGTTGCTTACTGGTGACGAGTTCTGCTTCCTCTGGTGTTGAAGTATAACCCCAGAGAAGCACGCCAAGGCAAGCATGTTAAGCAGGCTTTATTTAAAAGTAGTAATACAAACTTCTCCCGAGTGGGAGAAGGGGGGCCATGGCTGATGTTCTGGAATCCCCGAGAAGTGAGTGCACCCTCCATCTTTTATAGGTTAGGGTCTTCTTTTGTTCTGCCCCTTCCTTTGACCCTTATCTCTCCTTCCTGCCCATATGGCGGTGGTGACGCAGCAAAAAGGTGAGGTGCGAATGGCAGGGGGAAGGGCCACATGGAGATTCAGGTGGGGGACCTGGAGGCATTAATTAGCAACTCCCTGCCTGCAGCTTTTGGGGAGGGGCAGTTAAGCAGGTAACCTTGGTGATCAAAGGGCTCTGGAGGCACTGACATTCCAGTCTCCCAGGGGTGTCCAACTTCCCAGACTCCATTCCTCAATTTGACCAGATTCCCTGATTTCTACACTAACTGCCTGTCAATTCTGGCTTCAGAAACTGAAGTATAGAGAGGTTTAGTAACTGCCCAAGGTGACACAACTAAAAAGTAGCAGAACCAAAGCTTGAATCTAGGCAGTCTGCTCTTGAACCTGTACTCTTGCCCACTGTGCTATGTTGCCTATTTTATTACACCTTAGGAAAAATGGTATCTTCTGTAACATGTCCAGAGGGTAAAGACTTGAATTGAAAAGTTATTTACATGTGGAATAGCTGAATAATTTGTGATTGTTTACCCTGGAAAACAGACTGTTCTTTGTGGTCCTTTAAGGTAAAAAATAAGATAAATAGTGAAAATTATAAGAAGGCAAGTTTTGATTTTGTATAAGAACTTTGCAGTAGTTATTGAAATGGGATTGGGTGCCTTGCGATGATCTTTTTATTGGACATGTTTCAGTAGAAACTCAGCTAGTATTTGATGGAGAAATATCTGGAAAAATTTGTCATGTCTGTGAAATTGAACTGGATAATCTCTGAGGTTTCTTTGTTTCTGTGTTGAAGAGAGGTCATTAAATGGAAATAGTCTACACTATCCTCAAACAATTGTTTCTATGAGAAAATGAGACAATATTGATTTCTAATTGAAACATGGTATCCGTGGTGTGTATTGTGTGTGTGTGTGGGGGGGGGTCCAGATTTATTTTTTGTCTAAAACATGAAGTTTTCTTTGTAAATAGTTTTATGGTTGATATGGAATTCTTTGCATATCATTTTAGTGGAATAAGAAGCAAAAGAAAGTGGTTTGCTTTGTAGTTCACAAATCAAGTTACTTAGAGATGGATAAGAGATTCCAATATAGTAAGCATTGGAATGGTTACTCTTTTTCCTCTCTACTTTGAGGAATAATAAAGGAACATTAACTAAATCCATTTTGAGATCATGATCAATAAAAAGAGGTGGTTAGAATGATGAAACCACAGAATATTTAAAGTTCTAACAACATCCTTTTAAATTTGTTTTTGGTACTGGGGATTGAACCCAGGGGCACTTAACTACTGAGCCACATCCCCAGCCCTTTTTTTTGTGTTTTATTTAGAGACTGGGCCTCACTAAGTTGCTGAAGCTGGCTTTGACCTCGAAATCATCCCACCTCATCCTCTCCAGCTGCTGGGATTACATGGGTGTGCCACCGTGCCTGGCTAAAGTTATTACCTGTTCCTATTGCTTCTTTAGTTTATAGGTGATACATTATAAGAAGAAATTCTCCAATAGATGAATGGATAATGTGGCATATATACACAGTGGAGTTTTATTTAGCCAGAAAGAAAAACAAAATTATGTCATTTGCAGGGAAATGGATGACTAGAGATAGTCATGTTTAGTGAAATGTCAATCTCAGAAGGTTAAGGGTTGTGTTTTTTCTCATATGCAGAAGCCAAAGAGGAGAAAGGAAAACAAAGGTAGGAGTGGATCTCTTAAAAATCAAAGGAGATCAGTAGAGGAAAGGGACCAAGGGAGGGGGGAAATGCTGGTGAGTGGTATTGGTCAAATTATATTGTTATGCTGTGTATATACAAATATGGAACAACAAATCCCATTATTATGTACAACTGTAAGGCATCAATAAAAAAAATGAAGGAAAAAAAAGAAGAAATTCTCACTTATTTTTTGCATTTATTTTGTTTGGATGCTTACTAAAAATTAGACCTCAAGTTAACCTTGAAGTGTTTGGTTTTTATTTCAATTAACCTTTTATTTATTTATTTTATTTTTTAGTTGTAGGTGGACACAATACATTTATTTTATGTGGTGCTGAGGATCAAACCCAGGGCGTCACGCATGCTAGGCGAGCGTACTACCACTGAGCCACAACCCCATCCAATTAACCTTTTATTGAGCATCTACTGTGAACTGGGTTCTGTTCTAGACTCATTTATATGCAATTTGTTTTTCAATTATAAAACATGTTTATTTAAACAAAATACAAAAGAACATAAATGGAGAAAAAAAAGTAACAATCACATCCTCCAGACACTGCCTTTCGTATTATTTTGTTGTTTTTCTCACTGTTCTTTATTTATTTTCTTAGATATGCAGATTAAGTATTTGGACATTTTTACCTTCATATTGAATATGTATGTGGTTTTGTATCCTGTTTTTTCATCTTGCTTTCTCTCTTGATCTCTTCTTCCTCTTTTCCATCTTTCTTTTCTTCCCTCATCCTTTTCCTTTCATTTTGTTATCCTTGCTGTAATTGTGGCAACCTGAGAAAGGTAAATTTCTGTGGACCGTCAGTATCAGGAAGATTGTTTAATGTACACAATGATGATAATAACTCGTCTAGTAGGACAAGTGATTTATGTATGCAAAGTGTTGGTACAGATTAAAAAAATGATTTTACTATTATAATTTGAAATAGATTTGTCCTTTATTGGTCTGGGTGACATAGGTATAGTAAGATTGCCTAGATTAAACTTCTGGGTGGTCAGACGATTGGTCTTTTTGGATGAGTTGGTAAATGTCCTGTAAAACTCAAGAAAGGGTCGGCGCGGGGCCTTGGCGGGTAGAGGT